>PVJS01031940.1:0-23089 GCA_004027185.1 Glis glis | reverse complement strand
CATAGTTTTGTGATCCATTCATCTGTTGATGGACACCTTGGCTGGTTCCAAAGTTTGGCAATTGTGAATTGTGCAGCTATAAACATAGATACACATGCATTAGTCTGGTAGTTTGGTTTCAGTTCTTTTGGGTAGATGCCTAGAAGTGGTATTGCTGGGTCATATGGTAGGTTCATTCCCATTCTTCTGAGGATCCTCCACACTGTTTTCCAAAGCAGTTGCACTAATTTGCAATACCACCGACAGTGTAGTAGAGTTCCTACTTCTCCACATCCTCGCTAGCATTTGTTGTTGTTTGTGTTTTTAATGATTGCCATTCTAATTGGGGTTAGGTGAAATCTCAGGGTAGTTTTGATTTGCGTCTCTCTGATTGCCTTTATCACTTTTCTAAAATTGCTTTTGCAAAAGTTACAATTAATCACTGATGGTCAATTCCAAAAAAAAAAAAAAACTGGATCTCACCATTTGAACATGTACTTTTTCACTTCCTCACTTCCTCCCTATTTTCTTCGGATTTTTGTAATTCTCTGTACAGTTTTCAGCCAACCTCTTTGACTAGTCCTTATCCACCTCAGACTTGCTCCTTAGATAACAAGGTAAGTTGTGGGGAGCTTCCAATAGCATAAGTCTGAACAGAAACAAACATACATCCTAAAAATGCAGGCTGAATAAAATAGTTTACAATGATTTTTATACAGAGGCGACCTCCACATTCAAAGGCTTCTCTAAATCCCCCAAACAAACAAAGGACTTAATAACAGAGCGGGGTACCTGAGCTCACAGTAGCTATCCAGGGCACATTAAACACTCATGTAGGACTGAGAGGGTACTCAATGTCAATAGCCTCATTGGTATGGAGTCTGGGACCTGCCAGGAGTATAGAACCAAAGAACACACTAGACAGTTGAAAAAACTTCTGGGAAGCTAAAGGCAAACAAGGGGGGAGCATTAGCCGGTTTCAAATCAGTGCAGTCCCTGGTTGAACTAAAGTGATCAGCCAGCCACCAATTCATGTGCGAGGCAGAGGGAAGTGTGAATTCTCTGAGGAGATTATAAGGGTGTAATTGTTTTAAACACAATGCCTAACAGTTAAAGTTGTATTGCTAAGTAATATAATACTGACCCATCCTTGCATTCCTGGGATAGAAATCTACTCCACCAAAATATTTATATGGTTGTTTTTAGAAGATACAACTAAATAGCCGGGCGTGGTGGCGCACGCTTGTAATCCCAGTACTTTGGGAGGCGGAGACCGGAGGATCTGGGTTCGCAGCCAGCCTCAGCTCTCTGTCTCTCTCTCTTCCCCTGTCTCTCTCTCTCTCTCTCTCTCTCTCTCTCTCTCTCTGCTTAGTGAGGCCCTTTGCAACTTCGTGAGACCCGGTTTCAAAATAAAGTATAAAAAATAGGGCCGGGGGTGTAGCGCGGAGGTAGAACGCCCCTGGGTTCAATCCCTGGTACCTCAAAAAAAAAAAAAAGAAGATACAACTAAATTAAATTAGCTAATACTGCATTTGGATTTGCCACCCCGGTGTTGATCTAGTGGCTCTAGTTTCTCATGACTGCCTCCGTGTCTTTTCTGTCATCTCTGGTTGTGGCGGAGGGGGGAAACGGACAGCCGCACCGGCCCTTGATGTTGACAGGCCGAAAGATTCTCTTTTCATCATTCTTTCTGTCTCTTTGCAGGCCAGTGTGATCCTGCTCTGTCCACACTTCTGGCTGGGTTTCTTCATAGTCCCTACCATGTGCCTGATTCGAAATGTATTCTGGAAATCGTAAGTCGAAAAATGAAGTTGCAACCAAAAAGTATATTGGCATGCTCAACGACCCTTTTCCAGTTATGCATATATCTTCCAAATTAAACTGAGTGTCAGTTTATGAATATGAAATGTCCCAGGTTTTTTTTTTTTTTTTTTGCGGTACCGGGGATTGAACGCAGGGGCGTTCTACCTCCTCGCTATGCCCCCGGCCCTATTTTTTATACTTTATTTTGAAACCGGGTCTCACGAAGTTGCAGAGGACCTCACTAAGAGGAAAGAGAGAGAGAGAGAGAATGAGAGCGAGCGAGAGAGCTGAGGCTGGCCGCGAACCCGCATCCTCCGGTCTCCGCCTCCCAAAGTACTGGGATTACAAGCGTGCGCCACCACGCCCGGCCCGGGGTTTTTAAATGAAGTTCCTGTCTTCTGTTTTTTAGCCGCTCAAGGTTCACCAGCCATCAGTTTAGAGAGAAAACACATGAATGAAACGCACGAGCGGGGACCTGGCGCTTGTGGTCGTATTTTCTGGTTCGTGGTTTTTCTGAGCATAGGCCCGTTTCTTTACTCTTTGAAAGTGTAACTTATGTCACTTTTATCTACTTTATAGAAGACAAAACCTGATCAGAGGACCATAGATCGAACACTAAAAGTAGCAATAGGAGGGAGATATTCAATAAAAGAGCATTGTTCACTTAAAAAAAAAAATAGAAGCCAGGTATGGCAGCGCATGCCTGTAATCCCAGTACTTGAGAGGCTACGACAGGATTGCAGATTCAAGGCCAGCCTCAGCAACTGAGCCAGACCCTTAGCAACTTATTGAGACCCTGTTTCAAAATAAAAAATTAAAAGGGCTGGAGGTATAGCTCAGAGGTAGAATGCTCCTAAGGTCAATCTCTGGTACCAAAAAAAAAAAAAAAGGAGTAAGAATTTCTCAAATGCTCTCCTCAGATACTTAAATATGAGTGAGTTTAGAAAAGCTCAATTTTTTTAAACCAGCAGGGGAAAAAAGTGTTAGTTAAACTAAGGTTTTAGAAATCCCTGAAATCTCTAATGTTAAGATAAAGGATTCATGAAATTACAAAGTTTAAAAAATGGAAACAACTTACTTATAATATGAATATTATGTTCATATTACATATTCTGTAACATGAACCCAAAGTTCTAAAGCATAAATTTTAAACTATTTGCAGAACCCAAAGAGGGGAACTGAATCTTTCCCAATATTTCCCCAAAATATACCAGGTTTTGTTTCCTCTACCGCTCTGCCTCCTACTCACTCACCTTTCCCTGCTTCTCCCCACCCCCACGTGTGTGTGTGATCTTTTTATTCATTCCACCTTCAAAAAGAAATGCCTTGCCTGAGAGTTTAAGAAGCCTTCTGAAGAACTCTTCATATCGGTATTGTCGACCAAAGTGAGCATCGGGAAACAGGGAGAAGTACTGATAAGTTTGTAATATCCTTGCTTATCCGTATTATCCTGAAAATAGACATGAAGTGCAGGGGACAGGGATGGACTGCTTGCGTCTACCCCACAGCACGAGCCACGTTGGTTCCCCTGGCCCTGAGGTCTTGCCCTTCTGGGTGATACAACGAGAGGTGGACGGGTCAGCCTGGAGGTACCAAGAATACCAGGAATTTGGGAGTTTGTGTTGGAGTCCAGCAGCTGTCCCCGCTCCCCTCCAGACAGAGGAGGAAACTTGGTTTCCTAAAGTCAACAACTTCTCTTTGGGAGATGAAGGGGAAGGATTCTAGATTCTAACCTTTTGGGATGTAAATTGAAGCAATTGTTTCTGGATTTACAATTCCTGGAATATCTCCAGGGCTCATCCCTTTTTGAAAATGTAAACATTTCTGCCCTGAAAAAAAAAGTTTTTTCTATTGTTAAGTTTTGCTATTCAGAGAGGAGACTTTCCTAATTTAATGAACAGATATGGACCCAGCTTTATATTGATAGATTTGAGATTTTATGGAAAACAAACACAACCCAAAACTTTCCAGACAGAGATGGGGGTGTAGCTCAGTGGTAGAGCGCTTGACTAGTGGTAGACCAGTTGGCCCTGGACTCAATCCCTAGTACCTCAATAAAAAACAAAACAAATGACCTCCCAAATAAACTACCTCCTATTATTTAGACATCTTCAATCTGGGTGCTAAAGAAATCACATCCCAAAGGCTCTTGCTCAATGCCAAAGTGTTCCTGGCTGCAGAGACAGGGCTGCTGGGGAGGTAGAGCTTATATGGAACTATAGTAGCAAGACTCCCGATTTAAAAAAAAAAAAAGCACTTCATATATAAATCAGAGCATAAATTTCCATGTTAAAGTATGTCTTGGTCCTATTTCAATCTATATTTTCTTTTGCTTATAGAATATAATTTTATCATACTACTTTCCATCTCCTAGTATAAATCATTTCTATTAAATTGTATGAAATTGAAGTGTCTTCTTTTTCTGGGATGAGAAAGCTTTCTATTAAGTACTTGACCCCAGGAAAGTTTAATATGCCATTAAATTTTAACTTTGGAAAGCATGCAGTATTTTCTACCTAAGTATTCCATTTCCTAATCCACATCCTACCTGAAAACTTTTCAGTGTAATTTCAGAATTACATAATAATAATTGGTGAGGAGCAGAGTCATTGATTAGGTGCTAGGCATTGTCATTTAGACAGTGAAAAATGAATCAAGTATTGACAACCTTCAAGTATATATACACAGACTTTAAAGTATGGATACCACCGTCAATCTTGAAACTTGAATTTTTAAATCTTGGCACATTTTGAAGGTACATTTAGCTTTTTAGAAATTATTAAATTCTAGCACATGGCAATATTGCAATTAGAAATATATTTTTATGAGCTAGAAAGGGCATATTTTCTCAAATAAATGGAAATGGCAGTGAAGTTTTTTTATTTTTTTCCCCATTTTAGTCAAGGCCTCAAATGCACCCTTATTTGGTAGTATCAATGAAGCATAATTTCGAGGGGGGGAAGCATCATCATTGGAAGTGAGCGGTGTTTCAGCTACTGAGAAACGCGCAAGTGCTTGAAACTCATCTCTCCCTGTCTGCAACCTGAGCAGTCTTGGAAGGAAGCGCAGTTGCTGGGGAGGGCAGTAAGATTGGGGGTCGGGGGGGCACTGAGAAAGCAGGCACGTGCAAAAACTGGGAGTGACTATGAAATAGACGAGTCAGATAGGGTCTTTTCTGCTTGAGACAAGATTTCAGGCCCTGCCTCTCAGGACTACCATCCCAAGACTCCCTCTTGGGAATTTTTCGAGGACTTGACATAGGTCCCCAAAGTTACCCTGTGAGTTGCCTCCCTACTGTGGCTGTAGGGGTGTGGCTTCCTGCAGTGGGAAGATAGCTTGGTGGCCTGAGGGATCCCTTGATCTCCTGGGAGGTCCTTCCTGTACAGCATGTGGAAGTTCAAACCTTCCCTCTGCAGGTTGGTGATTGAGTCTGCTGGAACCGACAGCAGGCAGATTAATAGGAGAGAAAGCACATCGCTTTATTAATGTGCACATGTGCATATGAACCTTACAAAATATGAAACTCAAAGAAGGGCTATGGTTGGGAACTAAATATTCCCTTTGACCTGAGCATGATGGCATACGCCTGCAGTTCCATTACTTGGGAGGCTAAGACAGGAGGATCACAGGTTCGAGGCCAGCCTCAGCAACTTAGAGAGAGACCCTCAGCAACTTAGGTAGACATTGCTTTGAAATAAAAAAGATAAAAAGGGATGGGGGAGTAGCTCAGGGGTAGAACGCCCCTGGGTTCATTCCCCAGTACCAACAAAACAAAACAAAACAAAACAAAAATCAACTTCCTTCTTAGGGGAGAGGCAATGATAGAGGGGCAATGAGTGATTTTTCAGGGAGAGAATGAGCCTAGAGAATTGACAGTGGCCTGAGACACAGTCCCTCTGGGCTCTGGGTGTGGAGTGTGGTTTTCAAATCTCTTCCTCTGTGCTTGAAGTTTAACCCTTCCTGGTTAATGACATTTCAGTAAGAAGATTCTAGGATTCGAAGGCAGTTGTGTTTTCTTTGGCAGATCCTGTCTCTAGGTGGATAAGGAAAATTTGGGAAAAGCCCCCCCCATGTCTGCTTCTCCTCAGATGCCCCCAGTTTCACATCCAAAGTAGCATATTGGGGATGCCATTTTCTGAACCCTAACAATAGCCAATTTCTAAGCCAGCTATTTCTTTACATGATTTATAGTAAGATATGGCTCCGAGCCTGGAAAGTGCCAAATACACATTATAATGGACACTCATGTGGTTTAATGTCTTATTTCATATTGAAATTATGAGTGTTTAATATCTAATATCAATGTACAAATCTACATCTTAAATGACAGCACTTTATCACAGAAAGCTATGATCAACTCAGCTAATACATAAAGTGTTTTGAAAAATTACATACCACATAGTGTTAATCTATTTTTCATGCAAATTGCCTCTATGATTTAATTCTTTAGTATATTCTGCAAAAAAGAATACATGACATATACTATCTGATTATTTATTTACGTCCCATTCCTGGATGTTAGACGATGTTAGACACTTTCTTTTAAGCGTTCTTCAGTAACACAAAAGTCATTCATTTTAGATAAACAGCGAATATATTCTGCACCTCTATTTCAACTGCCTTATAAAATGTTTCTCCTCCGTTATTCTTTGTTTTAGGAGGGGTACTGAGAATTGAACTTAGGGGTGCTCTACCTCCACCCTTGCCTTTTTAATTTTTTATTTTGAAACAGGGTCTCGCTAAGTTGCTGAGGCTGCCCTCGAACCTGCAATCCTCCTGTGTCAGTCTGTCAAGTACTGGGATTACAGGTGTGCGCCACTAGGCCTGCCAACTCCTCTGTTATTCTTGTCTTTTCTGCAGGCTGTGAGGTCCAGATGTGCCCTTAGACAACCAGGCACTGGACAGAGCTTTTTCAAGGGCTTCTGAGTCCTCTCACTTCCCTTTCCAAGATGAGCCTCCTTCTTAGCTGGTTTTCACTTCCTCTTTGTTCTGTCTCCCACCAGCAACTCCCTGATATGTCTTGATAATAGATAAGGCGTGGAGAAGTGCTGATATGCTGATGTGCTGTCAGTACTTTGCTTTGATCAGAGAGGATTCCACAAGATAAATACAGTGGCAGCAGAGTGACACTGTAAGCGTGAAGTTAGAACACAGAGTAAATGATTGCGGAGGGGAGGTACAATGACAGCTTCCTTTTCTAGAATTCTTAGAAAGTTCCTTAAATGGAAGCATCCCACTTAGACACACAGGAGGGGTTTCCTTCAGATGTACATCAGCATTTAAGCTTGTTGATTTTTTTTCTTTTTCACAATCTTATCTTAATGTTCATGATATCACATTCTTTGACTTTTTTCTACTAAAACGTGACCGCTCTAATTCCTCCTAATCCATGGTGGCCAGACCAAAGGGTGTGTGTGTGTGTGTGTGTGTGTGTGTGTGTGTGTGCCTGTGTGTGTTACTGGGGATTGAACCCTGGGGGCATTCTGCCTCTGCACTACTCCCCCAGCCCTATTTTATTATTTTTTAAAATTTTTGAAACAGGGTCTCGTTAAGTTACTGAGGGTCTCACTAAGTTGCTAAGGCTGGCCTTGAACCTGCGATCCTCCTGTCTTAGCCTCCCAAGTCCTGGGATTACAGGCATGTGGACTAAAATTTATAAACCACTAAGTCTTACTAGTATCCTAAAGTCTTTCACACTTATTTGGTACTTTGGGGGCGAGGACAGCCCTGGCTAGCCCAGTCGTCCATGAGCTGTTGCTGATGGACGCCTCTGCTAAATGCTTCTTAGGCCATGGATGGCCTGCTCCAGGCCCACATCTCCAGCCCCTCTCGCTCCACTCCGCCCACTGCAGGGCGTCTGTGTCTGTTTCTTCTGTCTGCAGTGCTGTTTCCCCCTCCCATAGTTACTGCCTGCTCCTCCTTTAGACCCCAACTCTCGTCCACTTCCTCAGAAAAGCCTTCATTGATGCCTCCAACAGGACCCAGTGGGTCCCCTCCCTCCTTTGGCCTTGCTTATTTGTCCACGTGTCGATCATCTGTCTCTCTGTGTGTGCTGGAAGCTGTAAGAGAAGACAATATGCTCAGCCTCCAGGTGCCGCCCAGAAATATTTACTTAGTAGCTGGGAAGCGTTACCAGAGGGACGCTGGGCAGTGCTGGGCAGTGTCCGTTAGCAGCCCGCTTTGGGAGAAGGAGAGACAGTATCTGTTTTTGCGTTGGGATTGAAATATATTTAAGAGCCAGGCGCCCTTGTGCACACCTATAATCCTAGTACTTGGAAAGATGAGACTGAAGGATCACAGGTTTGAGGCCAGCCTCAGCAACTTAATGAGACCCACAGCAACTTAATGAGACCCTGCTTCAAAATGAATAAAAAAGGGTCGGGGGTGTTGCTCAGAGGTAGAATGCCCCTGGGTTCAATCCCTAGTACAAAAAAAATTAAGAAAATATTTAAGAAACACATGAATGGATGAATGACAAATGCCTATTGATATAGACCCCATGCAAACAAGCTGCCAAGGAAAAGGAAAACAGGCATCTGTGCCCCTGTGTGTGAATGCCGAGTGTCTCCACGCCTGCTGCTGTGTTAGAGTGCCCCCCAGACCTCACGCTCCGGAGACCGAGATGTGACCTGGTGCAGTGCGTGCGAGGTGGGGCTGCTCCAGGGAGAGACCCCTGGGGGTGTGGCCCAGTACAACAGCCCTGGCTTCTGCTTGGCAGCTGGCAGGACATGGAGTACACCCCCCCCACACACACACACACACACAAGTGTATATATATTTAAGAATATAGTGTATATATCATATCATAGCATGTATATATTATACATTATAATATAATATAATATTGTATATATTTATTTGCTTATAGTTCTGAAGATTTCAGTGTATATATAACATATAATATATGCATGATAATCATATACATATATAGAGAGAGAGACACAGACAGAGAGCGAGAGCGAGAGCGCGGTACTGAAATCATCAGAATGGTCTTTCTCCCTCTAAGTTGTGGTCATCAAGTATCTGGGGTCTCAGCAGTACGAATGCTGACTGAATAATTGAATTGCTGGGACTTCCACTCTGCCATTGTAATTGCTACAAACATCATGGCCAGCTCTCCGGCTGAAGGAGGTGTGGAAGGCAGCACTCAGCCTCAAAGGCTCTCCAACAGTGACCATGGTAGAGAAGGCTGCAGGAATCACCTCCCAGTCCTGGGCATTTTCTTTTTTTCTTCTTTGTAGTGCTGGGGAATCCAGGGCTTTTGCATGCTAGGCAAGTGCTCTACCGCTGAGCCGCATCCCCACCCTTGGTCTTGACTGGCGGGGAGGAAAGGCCTGCCCTCCAGAGTCGGGCTCTTCTTAGCTTGGATGCACATCTGCATGAACCACAGGCCCGCAGGGCAAGGGCGCAGCGGGGCAGCCCAGGGCCCCTGCTGGTGCCTCAGCTGCGAGCGTCTGCTTCGCACCTGGAGGCTGCACAGGCTGCGGGGGTCCCATCGCATCGTCCATAGCGGGAGGACGCCCAGCTGTCCTCTGAGAGGCCAAGAGGAGTCGTGTGTGAGTGTGTGAAGCTCACGTGTCATGTCCCTTTATCTCCCCATGTGTTACAGGATTAGAAACACCCACAAGGGCGGTCCTCTGGAAGAGATCCGGGAGCTGGAAGACGGCAAAGTTCCAGGGCTGAGACTTTCCCAGATGAGTGAGAAGAGGTGAGGCCTCTTCATCCTGGCTGCTGTTCAGGACTCCTCCTCCTTGCTCTTTCTCCCACCTCCCTACCCAGGAAGGTCCAGATTCCCCCTGACTCCCCAGGTTCATGACGCATGTGTCAAACAGGCTCCCTGACCCGCCCGGGCCCCTGCATGGGAAGACAGGACACAGGAGGATGCGCATTTGTGTGACTCCAAGCAGTGGTTTTCCATTGAGGTGTTGACTGGAAAGTTTCAGAGGGAGATTCCAACTAAGCATGGTAGCACACCTGTAATCCCAGCTCTTGGGAGGCTGAGACAGGAGGATCACAGGTTTGAGGCCAGCTTCAGCAACTTAGCAAGACCCTCAGCAACTTAGTAAGACCCTGTTTCAAAATAAAAAATAAAATAGAGCCCGGGGTATAGCTCAGAGGTAGAATGCCCCTGGATTCAATCCCCAGTCCCCCCCCCAAAAAAAAACACCCTCATGGTACCAAATATTTAAGATTTATGCATTTTATCATATATAAAATAAACCTCAGTGAAAGAAGCCAAAACCAAAATGTAAGCACACAGCAGGACAGGGCTAATCTAAATGGACAAAGCATTTGAAAATTTGGCAGATTTCCAGAACTCAACAAAAAAATAAAATAAAATAAAGATCACCAAGCAATAGAAAAGTAGGCAAAACGTATGAACCAACAGTTCGTAGAGAAGGAAATCCAAATGGTGCTTAAACATATGAATGTATCCTCAATTTCCTTCATAGAAATGGAAGTGGTAAGTACACAGGAGGAACGTTTTTCATCTGTCAGAACTGGCCACCTTGGGTTGGTGACGATGTGGGAGAAGAAAGACGCAGAGCAGTGGGTTTGGCATTGTCTATGAGGATAGGATGCACGTGGCCTGTGGCTCTGCAGTTCCATCTCTGGGAATTTACTGCCCCCCTTGCCCTAGAAACACTTGCAGATGTCCCACATTGGGGACTGCGGCTGTATTTGGCATAGCAAACATTTGGGGACAGCAGTATGTATGTGACACATCCACACGCTGCAACACGGAGCTGTGAAGAGGAGTGAGGAGGCTCAGCACACAGAGAGGGAAATGTCTCTGAGACACAGTAATAGGAAAGACGAATGCAGAGCACCGCCCCTGGCACGTGAGCCTTTGTGCAGAGGGCGGGATCATAAGCTACATAATAACTCTCACTGACAAAACACCTCTGCAGATCACCCCAGACAGTAATACAAGGGCTTCCAGGAAGGAAGGGGAGTGAGGGGCCAGAGAGGCAGGGGTGGGGCCGAATGTCAGAGTTCATAACCATGTTCATGTTTTATCTGTGACAGAGAGAGAGAGAGGGAGGGAGGGAGATGGGTCAGTGGGTAAACGTATCACAGGGGCTTGGGGGCTCCTCTGCTGACAAGCCTGACTGTTCACTTGGCTGCAGGAACCCAGTGGGTAACTAGAAGCAGGATAGAGCTTGGCTCTGCCTTCGTTTTGTCTCTGTCCCCTCTCTACCTTGAACTTTGGGTCAGATTCCAGCTCAGCTGTGCAGGGATGTGTGTTTGTCACCTCAGGCGTGCTCATCTGAAGCTGTTAATCTGTGACTTCAAGGCTGAAGACACCAAGACAAGAGGGACTAAGATATTTTCCAAGTTTGCAGGGACATTCAAATGACAGGTTTTACGAAGTCCTGTTCCAGACTCCTGGAGTGGCACCTAGACGTCTCAGTCATTGCCCTGCACCTCCCAGGAATGGTGGAGCCTTACAGGTGGATCACCCCATAATGACGCCCACCCCCCCAGGCAGGAGCAATTGTCTCATGGGAACCAAATTTCCTCCTTCCAGGATTGCGGGATAGATAGACATCCTGCAAAGCAAGTGGAGATCATTCCCTAAGAGTGAGGACGTCCCAAGGCGGCCTCACAGAACCAGCCCAGATAATGCCAAGCAGGCCACTGTCTGGCCTAGACAGCTCAGTTCTGTGGCCTCTCAGCCCCGCGCTGTTTAAGTCGGAAGCTCGTCCCAGCGGCCCCACAACAGACGGGCCGAGAGGCTGGATCTCACTTGTCTTCCTAGTGCTGCCATATTGACTAAAGTTCCTGTCCTGCTTTTCATTGTTACACCGTTCCATTTGGTTCTGGGGGCCAGCGGCCAGTCAGACCTGATTTGTCAGAACCCCAGAGTCAGGTGTCGGGCCTGCAACTCTAACAATAAATGGATTCTGGAAAGCCCAGAGCCCAAGGCACTTCAGCTCCTGGATACTGGAGCAAAATTAGAATTCTTATCTAATTCTTTTAACTGCTTTGGAAGATTTCCACCATTCTCTCTCCTCTTGAGACAGTTCCTGGAAACCTTCCTCTGAGCCGGAAGGGCAGATTCGCAGCCTGGCAGGGGCTCTTGATCCTTGGCGGCCAGCCTCAGGAGCCGGAGTCCAGTCACACAGGGGACACGGGCTGGTGGGGAGGCCTTCTTCCCTCAGGAGGCGACGGCGTCCGTTAGGGTTGTTCCGAGCCCCTCAAATCCCTGGAACTATCAAGGAACACGGAAAATCCAACAGCAGAAGGCTCCTGTGGTGACATCAAGTACGTGAGAAAAGAGAGTAGCCAGACCACATGTTTTTTAAACATCAGCTTACAGGAAAAAGAAAAGAAAAAAGCCATGATCTACCCTAATTATGCTCCTTGGAGGGGACAAGTTCATAAAATGACACCACCATGTGGAATTTAGAGTCTTGTACTGGGATTTCTACCGTGGTCCCACAAAAAGCTGTGTGGGGCTTCTGAGGGGATCCCTCCCTTTTATGTTTATCCTTCCCAATGTACATCGCCAAGAGTCTTGAGCCCGCACCGTTTATTACACTTTGCTATTAAGAAAGGAAGATGGAGCAAAGGTTTTGTAAGATGCACACCATGACTCTCTACAGTGCTCTGGGACCCAGAGGATCAGCAGGACACTTATTGTTCAATTCGACTATCTGGAAAAAACAGGAGAGTTGTATCTAAAAATGCTCAGTTGAGCATGATGGTACACGCCTGTAATTCCAGTACTTGGGAGGCTTAGACAGGAGGATCGCAGGTTTGAGGCCAGCTCAGCAATTTAGAGAGACCCTCAGCAACTTAGACCCTGTTTCAAAATGAGAGAGAGAGAGAGAGAGAGAGAGAGAGAGAGAGAGAGAGAGAGGGAGGGAGGGTAGCTCAGAGGTAGAATGCTCCTGGGTTCAATCCCCAGTACAAAAAAGAAGAAAAGAAGAAATGCTTGCAGCGGAGCACTCTTTCAGGAGCAGCACCTTGCTAAGAGAGTCCACATAATGCCATTTTATTTGAAATACAGGAGCATTATCTAAAATGTGAGGACAGTTTCTTAATTTCACTTGCAACTTATTTTTTTCACCAGTAAATTCCTCTGAGATCGACCTGATGAACTAATGGCCGGCTGCCTTTGCCTTCCTCACAGGGTGGCCTCAACAAGCCTCCAGGTGTCCCCAGTCACCCAGCAATGTGAGATTTTCTTCCGGAGTTCTTCGGTCAGCCTCAGTGCCCCACGTAAGTACCACACTGTAAAGAGGGTCAGGACACTCAATCCCATCTGCTCACAGAAGGACGAGGGACTAAAAGTCAGGCCCCCTCTGCTTGACGCTGCGCCTCGTGAGATAAGCACAGCACAAAAGGACAGATACTGTATGATCCCACTTGGAGTCAGAAGGTAGGATGGTGAGCGCCGGGGCCTGGGGAGGAAATGGGGAGCTGCAGGGCTTCAGTTTTGCAAGGTTGAAGGAGCCGTGTGCATGGATGGTGAGTGCGCCCATAACCATGGAAGCGCGCGTGGCTGAGAGACAGCTGAGATGGCGAACTGTGTTGTTTGTATTTTACCACAATTACAAAATATAAGTGGAAACTATCTGTATTATCATCTTTTCTAAAAAGTAAGGTAGTTCTTACAGGGAAAGAGAGCTTAATTAGGTTCAAGAAATCAGTGTGCTTGATTTAGAGCAAATGCAATTCGTAAGAAGATAATTTCAAGGTCTCTTGTTCCTAAATCATAAAATCCTTAAGTGTAAATTCTGATATTTTCAAGATTCTCTGACATTTCCCAATGTACCATGTTAAAGGTAAAAATGGTGTTAGCGCCAGATAACTTCTACCCAAAGAAAACTTATATACCCTTTTTGGTAGAGTTAACATGGCCCAGTTAGGCATTAAAACTTTAAAAAGCTATTTCATTTCCCTCTCTCTTAAGAAGAAATCCACCCAAAGTTGCCTCGATAGACGACTTAGGCCTGAATGCTACACTGGGAAGGAACCAGGCCAAAGAAAAGGTGGTCACAACAGGGGACGACGACGTTGGTGGGACACGAGACCTGACTGCTCCCTTTCTGTCGAGCCAGTCATTGAAATTTTAAAATTCTAGGTTCTCTTCTTGGGATTTTTTAAATACTTTTTGAGATGTGTGCCTCTTGGGACGCATCACCGTTTCTTTCTTGAGCACGAGCACACTCACACACACGTGCACACACATGCGTGCACACACTCTGCTTCTTCAGCCTGTCCCACACCCACCACTTCACTTTTTTCCACACAACCCCCAACCCATCTCCAGTTTACTCTTTGGTTCACAGCTCTTTGTTGCCCTCTTAGGTACCATGTAATTAACTTGTTACATTCGTGCTTATTATCTGTCTTTATTGCTCGAATGTAAACTCCACGAGAGCAAGGATCTGTCTTCTCCACTGATTCAAGCAAATAGAAGCATGTCTGGTACCTAGTAGACACTCCACAAAAATGTTGTTGAATGAGTGAACTAATTTATCAATGAATAGCCCAAGCTGAATTATATATGCTAACATTCCTTCTTCCATTCCTTCTTCCCTTCTTCCATCTCACCAGTGTAAACTGTAAACTGGAGCCAACACATATTGTGTTACCTTTTCATTGCTGTGACCAAAATACTTGACAAGAACAACTTAGAGAAGGAAATATTTATTTTGGCTCATGGTTTCAGAGGTTCAGTCCATGATCAGCCAGCTCCAAGGCAGAAACATCATGGAAGAAGGTTGTGGTAGAGGAAAGCTGCTCGGGTCATGGCAGCCAGGCAGCAGATGAGAGACAGGAAGGGGCCAGGGACATATGCTGTCCTTAGGCCCCCACCAGTGAAACCTCCTCCAGCCGCGCCTCACCTCTGAGCCCTCCTGCCCTCAGACCAGGCTTTCAACACAGGAGCTCTGGGGTACCTTCCACATCTGAACCATGAGCATGTCTCGTGAGCTCGGCCTCCTGTGAAACACTTGTCCTCCTTGATTACATTATATCTTTGGAACCGCCAGGTGGAGATGGTTATCAGATACTTGTTCAGTAAAATAACCGAGTGAACCCCTGTTTTTTTGGTGTGTGGTACTGGGGATTGAACAGGGGCATTCTACCTCTGTGCTACACCCCCAGCCCTTTTTATTTTTTGCTTTGAAACAGGGTCTTGCTAGATTGCTGAGAGTCTTGCTCCATTGCTGAGGCCGGCCTCGAACCTGTGATCCTCCTATCTCAGCCTCCTAAGTGTGTGTGCAACCACGCCCAGCTATGACTATTTTAAAAAATTAAAATAGAAAACATTGCTTAGTGATTAAATATTTTTTAGACTACAAGAGGTTCTGCGATGTTTTCTCTACTCCCATTTCTCTTAGTGTTCGAGGGGAAGCCTCTCGGCTGGTTTGTAGCTTTTTTGGTTCTGCACATTTTTTTGCTGCACGCCACAATAACTTGGAATTGCAAAGTGCTCTAAGCAACTCAAATAAGAAACAGAAGGAGAATTTTTCTGTTAATTACAATGTGCCAGCTCTTTGTCAAGACAGAAAATTCTCTTAAGATTTCATCAGACTCCCAAATTTATAATAAAGTGAATTAAATGAAACAATTATGCCAAAAGAATAGGAAAATGGTATGGTTGATAATAAAATCTCCCAAGTGTTTTTACCAGGCTAAAGAAGGAAGTCATTTGAAAATCCCCACCTCCTTGTCCTCTGCCTCCCTCCTCTCCCTTCCCTCCCTGGAGCCGGCCTGTGGCTGAGTGTTTAGGAAGCAGATGCATTGGAAGCCAGGCAGGGGAGGCGGGGTCCTCAGGGCCTTCCTCCAGCTCCCCATCATGACCTTCTGGCTGTCAGAGCTTCCGGAAAGATGAAGGAAAGCGGGCAATGCGAAGCGCTGGAGGCTTCCAGCTCCCCATCTGGACGCAGAGGGCAGTCAGAGGTCCGTCAGGCCGAGCGTGCCGAGCTCGTCCTGCACCCTGCCAGGCTGTGGCCACGGGTGTGCAGGTGGAGCTCAGTGGCCTGGGTTCCCGTTCACACACGTCTTCAGCTCTCACTCTCCCAGGGTGCGTTGTGCAAAGGAGAAACCAGCCCGGGTTTTCTAAAGATACCTGTGTCCTCTAGATGATGGCAGATGCGGGTTTTGTGAGACCAGAACTTTATCTAGTTTGGGGAGCCCTCTTCAGGAAAAGAATACAAAATGCAAAATTGGGTTCAAAAGGAAATACTGCATTTATTTAGAATGAGAAAGCAATCACAATATACCTGTAATGTATAAAGCAGACAAATCCCCGAATGTCACCCAGAGCCTTGGCTGTGACTGTGCAAGTGAATCCTCACCAGTTCCCGGAAGACCCTCTCTGTGCACATCATCCTGTGGACCAAGGCGAAACCTTCCCTGCCGGCCAAATGGCCGGGTGGTCCTCAATTCCCTGAAGGTCTTAAGTCAAGTATTAAATCAGGAAAATGAGCCTCTCAAAAAGAGAGGTTTGAGCAGGGCTTGGTGGTGCATGCCTGTAATCCCAGTACTTAGGAGGCTGAGACAGGAGGATTACAGGTTCTAGGCCAGACTCTGCAACTTAGCAAGACCCTCAGCAAATTAGCAAGACCCATTTCAAAATAAAAATAAAAAGGGCTGGGGGCGTAGTTCCAAGGTAAAACGTCCCTGGCTTTAATCCCCAGAACCGAGAGAAAGAGACAGAGACAGAGAGAGAGAGAGAGATGAGAGAGAGAGAGAGAGAGAGAGAGAGAGATGAGAGAGACAGACAGAGATGAAAGGGGGCTTGGTTTCTCCATTTCGAGTGGGGAAGAGGCTATTTGACAGGCTAAGGCCTTTCATTGAGCAGGGAAGGGGATATTTTTTATCTGTCCATTTTTATAGTTCTCCATGAATTCATGATCAAAACATTTAAAAGATGAAGGCATAGTGTTTTTCCTTGTGGTTGCATGCCCAGCTTAGCATGGGCCTGGCTCCCAGGGGGAGGCTGCCGAAAGCCAGGTGACCCTTCTCAGGGTTTCCCCGGCCCAGCCAGGCTTCCTGGCCCGTGTTCCTGCATACTCTCCTTGACGTTTCTTTAGAACCATCATTCCAACCATGGTTAGACACAGGAAGCACCAAGTGGCTTCCTTCCTTCCTCCTTCCTTCCTTTCTCCAAGGTTCTACCTTGAGATTCCAATTGAATTTGGCCTTGAGATTCTAATTGAAATGGGAAGGAAGGACAAAGGGAAGGAAGAGAGGAGGGAGGAAATCCTTAGCAGCTGGAAAATATTGATAACAACATCCACCCAGAGATGGAGACTACAGGGACCTGAACTGTGGTCAGAACAGAGCTGCAGCAAGTCTAGCCTTATGGATCTGAGTTGGGTTTGTTTGAGATACTACAATAGTGCATCTCTCTGGACCAAAACTGGTTCAGAAGCCCTGCTCTAGCATCTGGGCAGCTTACAGCTCTAGCCAGAGAGAAGGAAGCGAGGTTCCTCTCGCTCTGTCTTACTTGAACTGCATGGATTGAACAGCTGGCCGCTTGTGATTGGCTGAGACTCTGGTGCTCGTTAAAAGAGTAGATTACAGTCCGTATACACATCAGGTTAGGTTGCAGTTCAAGAAGGGTGGAGAAGCTTTAAAGCAAACATAAAATGTTTGGAGGCAGCTGTAGGCCACACTTAAGAGTTTTTCTTCTTTCAAAGAGCGTAGCTTCTCATTAGTATGGCCATTGTCATTAATGAACAAAATGATAAACCTTAGACACATATGGATGGAACAGCAATCGCATGGCTCTGTGTATGTGAATCTGAATCTTATTCAAGTGTGCGACTGTACTGTTGTCCAGCCGGTCAAGCTCAAGACTTAGAGAGGGATGGAAGTACTTAGCTCTCCATGTTGAGGGTCAGCTCGGCTTTCGGAAATGATTAGAAGACTGGTCCTCCGGGAATACATGTCCACTCAAGAGTCAGACACTCGCAGAGCAGACCCTGGAATGGTGATGGGGAGAGGAAGCCGGGGACCCAGGAGGCCAGCCTCAGCCCCACTAACTAGGAGCGACTGCCCGCTCACAGCCTCAGCAAGTGCTGAAGATGCTCCAATGGCAAGAGGGACATAGCTCCAACCGGGCTGCGTCCTGCAGGACAGTGGAACCCTGGGCACAGCTGCAGATAGCCACACCGGAAGCTGGGGGGATGGCTCTGCAGTAGAGCATCTGTCTAGCATGTATGAGGGCCTGCGTTCCATCCCCAGCACAGAAAGAAAGAAAATGAGAGAGAGAGAGAGAGAGAGAGAGAGAGTATACACTGACTCCAGCCCCCACAGATCACCTGTGGACCCAGAAAAGGATGTTTAAAGGGCTCCCTGAGTGTGTGAGTGTGTGCGTGTGTGTGTGTGTGTGTGTGTGTGTATGTGTGTGTGTGTATAGTACTGAGTATTAAACCCAAAGGCACTCTACCACTGAGCTACACCTCCAGGCCTTTTTATTTTTTATTTTGAAACAGAGTATTGCTAAGTTGCTGAAGCTGGCCTTGGACATGCAATCCTCCTGCCTCGGCCTCCCGAGTACTGGGGTTCCAGGTGCGCGCCACCACGCTGGCTCTCTGAGTGGTTCTAGTGCAGCCAGGTTCCCAGGGCTCCCTCAGCCTACCTGCCACCTTCTCTGCCTCAGCTGCTGACCAGTGTGGAGGCTCCCCTGTCCACATGGCGTCCCCTCACGCCCTCCCGTCTTGCCTTCCAGATGGGTTTGCGTTTTCTCAGGCAGAACAAGCTGTGGTCACCCAGGAAGAGCTCATCCGTGTTTATGGCACTTATGCAGAGGGAAGGAGGAGTTCAAAGAAGAGCTCAACTGCTAGTGACGACCTCCAGGAGTGAGACGGCGGGTCTCCTCTGCCCTTCCCGAGACCGGCGGGACGAGCCGGCACTCCGAGCGCCCCATCTGGGGCCGAGGCCAGCCACTGGTTACTTAGGTATTGACTGAGCCACAGGAGGAAATAATGGGAGAGCCTACTTGCTCTTTCTTGTCTTCAGTGTTTTACCAAATATCTCTATTTTTGTGTGTCTGTGAGGTAATTTATCAGTTCAGTCTGAAGTCTAAAATTAAACACATTATGTTTCAACTAAATTTAAATTTTGGTATGAGTTGTTTAGGGTGAAATAAAAAGGTAAATGATGTTGCCTGACAAAGCTATTGTGCCTAACAGGAAAGGGGTCACACGGGAACTTCTTATCTTGCAGACGTACATGCTAAGGCACGGTACAGCATAGAAAGCATTTCTCCACATGGGATGCTCTGTGGCTTCGAGTCACTTTTTGAGTGTATGAAATTTGTTCGATATCTTGTATTTCAGTAGAGTCACATGACTGTAATCTCAAGCCTCAAAATCAGGTGTGAGCCGGGCGTGGTGGCGCATGCTTGTAATCCCAGTACTTTGGGAGGCGGAGACCGGAGGATCTGGGTTCGCGGCCAGCCTCAGCTCTCTCTCTCTCTCCCTGTCTCTCTCTCTCTCTCTCTCTCTCTGTCTCTCTCTCTCTCTCTCTCTCTCTCTCTCTCTCTCTCTACTTAGTGAGGCCCTCCACAACTTCGTGAGACCCGGTCTCAAAGTATAAAAAATAGGGCCGAGAGTGTAGCGCGGAGGTAGAACGCCCCTGCGTTCAATCCCCGGTACCGCAAAAAAAATCAGGTGTGTTAGAATCAGCTTGTTCATCACTCTCTATAAACCAGCTGATTTATACGTCACCTCATTGCGCGTCCTCCGTCCAGCAGGACCAGTAAGAACGTCAGCCTCCGCATCGCGGGGGCCCTGCCTCAGGCTCACATGGCACACAGCTTTGGCAAACGTCTGCCTCCTATCACCAGCGCACACCATCACCACGAAGACACATGGTCCCTGTGATCCGGCACTCTGGGGCAGCTTCTGAGCCACATGTGAAGAACGGGAACCTTTGAGCAGGCCGGCAGCTCCCGTGCACAGGGTCTCACCTGCCCAGGAAGCCATCCTGCTCCGGGAACACATCATCTTTCCAGGGCATCTCCAGGAACCAAGGGATGTGTTTCCAATCCCTCCTCTGGATATGGGGGAAAGGAATGTTTATACACTGTTGGTGGGATTGTAAATTAGTACAACTACTATGGAGGTCAGTATGGGGGTTTCTCAAAAGACTAGGAATGAACCACCATGTGGCCCAGCTAGACCCCTCCTTGGTATCTTTCCAAAAGAATTAAAGTCAAAATACTATAGTGATCCATGCATACCCATGTTTGTGGCAGCATGACTCACAATAACCAATTTATGGAACCAACTTAGGTGTCTGTCAGTGGATGGATGGATAAGGAAAAGGGGGTATATACACACAATGGGGTTTCATTCAGCCATAAAGAATGAAATTATGTCATTTTTAGGAAAATGGGTGAAACTGGAGAACATCATGCTAAGTAATATCATCAGCCAGACTCAGAAAGTCAAGGGGAGGAGAGGAGAGGCCTGGGGAAGGAAACAGACCAAATTACATCATATGCATATATGAATTTCACTATTATATATAATTATTCTGCGCCAATAAAAAAATTCCTACTCTAGTCTAGGGTATAGTTCCCTTTCCCAAATCCTATTCTATTTAGTGAGTTTTTAGAAGCAAAGATCAGGAATTCTTGAAGGCTACCTCTATTTTCTGTCCTGCCAAAATGATACCTCAGGAAGTGAACCAAAAAGCTTGATATCTATTCAAAGGAAAATAAGCTTACAAGGCAAAATGCTGTAGAAAACCAAATTAAAATTCCTAAAAAGGTCTGAGACTGTGGCTCAGAGGCAGAGCACTTGCCAAGCACGCACAAGGTCTTGAGTTCAATCCCCAATACCACACACACACACACACACACACACGAAAAAAATTATCACGAATAAACAAATTTGTATATCCATTCAATGGAATATTATTTGGCCATGAAAAGGAATGAAGTATTCATACCTACTCCAACATGAATTAATATTAAAACCATGATGCTTAATGAAAAAAGACCAACTACAATATGATTCTGTTCATATGAAATGTCTAGAATAAGTAAACCTGCAGAGATTTAAAGTGGATTTGTGGTTGCTTAGGTCAGGAGGGAAGATGAGGGGTTAACAGGTGAATATTTAAAGTAAAAGTAAAGTTTTAATATTTAAACTGACTAAAGTTTAAAAACCTTTACCTTTTAAAACTTTCTTGTTAAACTAGTTTAAACTTTTTTGCAACTTTTTAAACTTTTTTACAAGTTTCTTTTTGAGGTGATGAAAATGTTCATAATATATACATCTAATATTCATATTTTCTATTTCCCCATGAAAGATAAAGATTTGTCCTACACAACCCCACGATCTCAGAGGAAACTTATTTTCTAGTTTTCACAAATTCCTATTTTTTAACAATTTAAAACATCATGTTTGGGCCTGGGATGTAGCTCAATGGTAGAGTGCATGCCTAGTGTGCCTGAGGTTTGGGCACACTCAAGTCCTAGCCCCCAAAAAGATAGTGCATGGTTTTAGAACATTTAGTGGGTGGGGAAGAGCCTCAGCAGTAATGCCTGTTGTGGTTTCTAGCCAGTAATTTTATAAAGGACCAAATAATTTCAACCAATTAGATTATTTGAATCCATGTATATTATGCGTAAGAATGAACAGGACCTCTTGCCAGCAGCTGCACCTTCAGGAGTATATCCTAAGGAAAGCATTTGGTAAGTGGGTCCTAGAGCAACTCTTTGGGAAATGTTCAGATAAGCCATGAGAATTCCAAAAGATTGTTTAAATTTTTATTCAATTTAGATCAACCCTATTCTGCTTAAAATTTTCAATGACTTCTTACTGCATTTACGATTAAATACAAAATCCTTTACACCGCCCTTGCTGACCTGGTCTTTTTTTCTTCCTTTACAATCACAGCAGTGGTTGCACCCTCCTCTTCTCCCACCAGGAGTGCCAGCGCTGGAGGAGGGCAGGGAGGGGCAGGGAAGCAGGATGGAGGAGGAAAGCGCCCGGAGCAGTGTTCAATGGGGGCTGCTTCCTCCGCGCGGTCGGAGGGTTCCTTCATGCTTCCAGGAATTCCTCCCCTCAGGTTAAACGTCAACTGGCTAGGAAGCAAGCCTCAGGAAGTGCTCCACCGCCCGGGCCAGGTTGCACCTTCCGCCGCCCCAACTTCAGCCAGACCATCCTGGTGCATGGTCCACACTGCCGCTCACCTGGCCAGCGCAGGGGTGAAGTGCCAGCAGGGCGGGACTGGGGCGGGGAGCAGAGGGGGAGGGGCGGGGCCTGGAGGGGATGGGGATTGAGCCGGTCTTGATTGCTAATAAGGGCAGTATTGCTTGCGAGTAAGAACAAGCTTTCATACTGAGGCAGAACAATAAAATCCTTTTCTCTGTCTCTAAGCTGTCAGCCAAAAGCTCGGGCCAAGGTTGACCTTGATCAGCTAAAAATTGGCTGTTAGCCCAGCCGAACACTGAATGTTGAATTTATAGATACCTGCATTTAGAAAAGAATTATGCAGCCTCTCACAAAAGTTTAGCCTAAATTAAAAGACGAAAAAGCAAGCTGTATTAACCCAATATTAATTACTAATAACAAAATAGTTAAAGCCCTAAAACCATTATACTTAAAAAGGCTATATTCTTTTCTTTCTATATGTCTTTCTTTTCTTTATTATAAAACAGGCTTTCAATATAGTAAGAAACTTCTAGCACATAGAGATAAGGGGATGCTGAGAACTTACTAAGGACACAGGTGGACAATACAAGCTTTAAACTTTAAGAGTAAAAATAAGGAACAATGCAGGCTTCTACCACGCAGCCCCCTGACCTTGTTAACTAAGTGGCACATTTTGGTCAGTGACGTCAAACCTGTCTGTCCTTGTGAGGATGAACAAAGAAGGCTAACAAAAAGGCTTACACAGCAGAGATAACTGGGGGGCCAGCATCTGCTTCTGGTGGGAAAAGAGTATTGGCTAGCAGGATTGGAGGGACAAGATAATAAATTCCTATTTAAAAAATGCATTTTCGAAGGCATCAGTGCCTCATTTCCAGGCACTCCATCTCGTCTTTCTCTGATGTGGTTCTTTCATTGCTCCCCCCGCCCCCCCACCTGTAATAATGAAACCTTGCTTAAGCTTGCAGCAGTTCTGGCTTTTTTTTTCTAAACTAGCCAAGAACAAGAACCCACAGGTGACATTCCAAACCATAACAGAGGGGCAGGGCAAGGCAGCCGCCCAAAGGGGCAGGAGGTGGGAGCAGAGGGGCGGGGCCTGGAGGGAGGGGCAGAGGTAGGCACAGAGGGGCAGGGTCTGGAGGGAGGGGCAGGAGGCGGGCGCAGAGGGGCGG
>PVJS01031939.1:0-23090 GCA_004027185.1 Glis glis | reverse complement strand
GTCTGGGGACAGAGCGCGCTCTGCTTCCCGTCCTGGGTGTCAGGGGCCCGCGGACGTTCGCGTCGGTCCCTCCGAAGTTGCTTCTCCGGCCTCGCTGGAGGAACGCTGGAGCTGAGGCCGGCTTCCGAAAGCAACTTGTATTTCATAGGGGAGTTGCTAATGGGTTTTGTTTCCCCCGTAACTCTGGGAACTTGGATTTAGTTTGTTGCATGCCGAATTGTGGTTTTTCTTACACTTTAAAAGAAATATCTAGCACTAATTTCCGTGAAGCTGTGAGTTCTTTGCGTCTTGTTTCCTCATCTTTGATAAGTAGTCACTTCCTAGAGGCGTAGCATATGTTATAAGATGAGGATAAGGACAAAACAAACCAAAAAACCGCACAATCCCACAAACTTTAACTTAAAATTTGTTTTCCAGTGTGTAAGTATACATACTGCAAGTAATTTGAACTGGTCTTTAACCTTCCTTTAGCTTCTCGAGATACCTCCACTGTAGTTCTGGAACTTCGTCTTAAAACAAGTTTCAGTACTAAAAGTTTTATTGGGCTGGAAAGAAAGATTGGGTTAAAAGAACCGTCAAGTTTAGTTATACGAGTTTATTGGGAAATTGATGCATTTTAATAATTACAGTAAGCAATATTACTACTATGGAATAGAATTTTGCCCAGAAAAATAAATTAATTATATTTCTCAAAGCAGATGAGAACATAAATCTACTTAGGGAACTCTAGATTTCAGTGGTGGATTTTGTGTGTCCCAATAAAACAAGAAAGTTGTCCTCATAACTTTTCAGAACTTTCAGGTAGTTCTGGTTCATTAGGTATAATTTTCATATTCGTATGAACCTTTCCTAAACCCATATAAACAATTCTAAGGTTGTTGATGTTAGGAAACAGCAAAGTTCATTTTCAATAAATATCCAAGAATGTCCTGTCATATAAAACTTTATCTTGAACAGATATATTTTTGCCTTGATTTTTGTTTTTATGCTTGTACATTAGTGCTCGAATTCAGTCTAGTTTGTTTTCTGAATGAGTGAGGATGGTTTAACAAAGATCAAGGAGGAGAAATGTGCCATATTTTGAAATTCTTTACCAACTACTTGTAGAAATGTTTCTAAACTGGTTGAACTTCATATTTTTGTGTTCTTTTTGCCTTGGTTTTTCGAGGTAGCCATGAAAGGGAGGAATATGTAAAGTGTACATTAGTTTTTCATAGGGCAAGACCAAAACTCTGAGATAGTCAGTGAGAAATAACTGTACCCAGTACCTGCCTTCTTGAAAAGAGTGTTGGTGAGATAGCTTTAAAATACCAAGAGGAAGACAGATGCTACTGTTTATTTAGTAATTAATTAGTTATATGTTATTTACTAGTTTATTTACTAAGTATTGGGTCGTGGAATTGTGAGCAATCCAAGATAAAACTCAGATATTTCATCTTTTAACAACTTATCATTTAGAGTTGAATGTAATGTAAGGCAAAAAAGTAATACATGCCATTCAAGTATTGGCAAAGTGCTGTCAAAATTGAGGAAATTTTGTTACCTTCAGTGGGCAGAAGTGACTTGGAGAATGCTGAGTGTCGAAGGCCAGTTGGGATAGAGTCAGTTACGGTGCGTGATATGTGAGAGTATTGTACTAAAAATACTCTGATAAGATTTGTAATGTGTTGGAGCATATAAGCTCCAGAAGAGCAGGAACTTTGTTTTATTCTCTGCTGTGTTCTCAGCACATGAAATAGAGTCTGGCATAAAGGCTTTGATGAGTGTTTAATAAATAATTAAGTGAGTACATCTTTGTGTCTCACTGTTTCTTACTCTCATGTGAAGTAGAACAGATAGTACAATGTTTAGGACCCTGGGCTCTGAATTGGGACCTGGATTCAGATCCTAGCTCTGTGACTTAATACTTTTGTGCCATAGAGCAGGTTCTTTCACCTCTTAACTGAGCCTTTTTCATGTGTGAAATGTTGATTTTACCACCTATCTCCTAAGGTTGTTAGACATTTACCTCTTTTGGGACAGAGTAAAGACTCTTAAATGTTTCCTATTGGAAGATTAGACCATGCTGTAAGGGTACGGGGAGAGTGAGGGTTTTGAGAAAAAAACTAGAAATGGTGACTAAGAAAACTGATCAAAGACAAATAGGACAAGGGTCCTACTGAGATCAGAAATCATACAGTATAGAGCTAATGGTCATTTTCTGAGTGAGAGTAGCAGTGAAAGGTTATGAGAATAGTAGAGAAATGTTTGGGGATCGACTTCTAGACATTAATGTAAAGGATTAGTGATCAGAGAAAAGCACAGAACGTGATTGAATAACACTGTTGCTTAGATTTTTAAAACATTTTCTGATGGTCCTTAGCCAGAATCTAGAAAATAGATGACTTTTTCCCAGAGCTAGATGTTTACATTGAATTATATGTGGACAAAAAGAATTGATGGAATTAATAATAGTGCTAAAGAGAAAATCTTTGAAATAGCTAAAAGTGATACCCAAACTAAGGTAGAAAGTGACAACCAAAAGGGTCATAAAAGTCACAAAGGAGCTGGGCACGTGCCTGTAATCCCAGTACTTGGAAGACTGAGACAGTAGGATTGCAGATTCAAGGTCAGCCTCAGCAATTTAGTGAGACCCTGTTTCAAAAACATACACAAACCTATAAGACTCAATCACTATCTGGAGCATGAAAGGGAGGGAAGGGGGAGGGAATAGGGTGGGATTGGAGGGAGGGCTAAATGTGCAATGTGTGCATGTTTGATGTTCATACCCTGACATATATCAAAATGTATAATTATAATTTACAATGCACCAATAAATGAACATAAAAAGTTAAAAAAATAAAAAATAAATAAAAAGGGCTGGGGGTGTGCCTTGGAGGTAGAACGCCCCTGGGTTCAATCCCCGGTATCAAAAAGAAAAATCAAGTTGGAAAGGGCAGAAGGTAAGACGAGGATGCAAAAGCATTTACAATTGTAGAACATTAATTTTAAACCCCAATTAAGTGAAATATTTCCTCCCCAAAATTTCATTCTCATTAGACCTGTGTTACAGATATTTTACTCTTTTTTTTTTTGCAGTACTGGGGATTGAACCCAGGGGCATTCTACCTCAGAGCTACACCCCCAGCCCTGTTTTTTATTTTTTATTTTGAAACAAGGTCTCACTAAGTTACCTAGGGCCTCACTAAGTAGGGCCTCACCTGCGATCCTCCTGTCTCAGCCTCCCAAGTATTGGGATTACAAACTTGCGCCACCCCACGCCTGACTCTATTTTACTCTATTTTTATATTTTTAATTTAAAATGTTTAAAATCTGTGGAAATCTGTTTATTTTAAACTTATAATTACAAAGTACCCTCAGTTTTTCCTTCTTGACTTACAAAGCCTAAAATATTTACTTTGTGACCTATACAGAGTAAGTGTGCCTATGAGGCGGAGTTGAGAGAGCTTATTATGTGCAGGTGGAGATGTAAGAGGCCAGTAAGATCCCCTAGCAGAGGAGCAGTACTTTTGAATCCACAGCGGGGAAAGACATTGCAAATTAAAAGCTATTAGTGGGGTGGCAAGGAGAAGTGGCATGTTAGGAAAAGGATGTTCTTACCTCATATTAAGGTGTCTATATGGCAAACTAATAGGAATTTTTTTGAGGTAAACTTTTATCAGGTACAGTATTCATTCATAAACATGCATAAATATAAATATATTGGTGAGTGGATTTTTTAAAAAAGTGAATAGTGAACACTTGTGTGACCACCACCAGAACAATATGTACAATACTACAAACATCTTACACCTTCCCTCTGGCCTCTCGTAGTCATTACTCATGTCTTTCAAAGGGAAGCTCTATTCTGAATGATAGATTGGTTTTGCGTGTTTTTTTATATAAATGGAATTAAGCATTCGCCACCTTGTGTTTTGTACGAGTTCTTTGACTTAACAATGTAAGTGTCATCCATGTTTTTAGGATAGCAGTAGTTGAGGATTTTCAATGCTAAATGTTATGGTTTTATTAATTTTGAAACAGGGTCTCAGTAAATTGCTGAGAGTCTCACTAAGTTGTTGAGGTTGGCCCCAAACCTGCAATCCTCCTGTTTTGGCCTCCCAAGTACTGGGGTTACAGGTGTGTGATATATCCACTTTTTTCTTTTCAGTACATAGAATTGTTTAGTCTAAAAGTATGTATGGCTTTAGGAGATAACTTTTCGAAGTGGTCCTACTTCTGCCACATAGGGTGAATGATCCAGTTTGTCTACATCCATGCTAACACTGATATTGTCAGGAATTTTTAGTTTTATAACGATTGGAGTATGTATTTCCTTTGTGATTAATGAGGTTGGGAGTGTTTTCATGTACCTGTTGGCCATTTGGTTATCCTCTATTATGAAGTAACTATTAAAATCTTTTAGCTGTATTTCAGTCTTTTCTTACTGTTTTGTAGTTTTGTGTTTGGAAGGTTGTTTTTTTGTTTTGTTTTTGGCGGTACTGGGGATTGAACCCAGGGGCATTCTACCTCCCAGCTACACCCCCAGCCCTATTTTTTGTTCTTTATTTTGAAACAGGGTCTCACTAAGTTGTGGAGGGCCTCACTAAGTAGCTGAGGCTGGCGGCGAACCTGGATCCTCTGGTCTTAGCCTCCCAAGTACTGGGATTACAAGCGTGCGCCACCACGCCAGGCTTTGGAAGGTTCAGTTTTGACCTTATATTATTTGACCACTTTGATTTTCTTCTGGGCAATGAAATGTGGCATCATCTTTGTAGATTTTCTTTTCCTTAGCAGAATTAAGCTCAGTACAGAAATCTTTTGTTGAAGCATCTCTCTCTCCCTGAATATTATTGTTAGAGTCCTTACATATTGCTCAATGTACTTCATGTTTATGTGAGTTTGTGAATATGTCTACTTAGTCCCTGTACTATGAGTTAAAGTATGTTTCTTGAATGCTTTGTAAAGCAAACACCTGGTATGACATTGTTGACTATGAAATGGGAGCTAATTTTGTTTCAGGGGTGTGGATGGGGAAGCATTATATAAGATTGTAACCATTTAACAAGAGAAAATGTGAGGAGGTAAAAGAGGCCACATCAAGGAGAGGTAGGATGGCATCATGTGCTGTGAGGGATACTAAGAAGGTAAACACAGGCTTTCTCCTCACTGCTTGCAGCTCTTACTTGCTTTGCAGTGAAGGTGGTGTGCCTTTTTTGTTTATGCACATCCTTGCCTAAAGAGGATAAAAGATGTCTTGATTTTAAAAAGACAAATCAGAAGTAGGTGGGAATGGCTTTAGTGTAATTACCTTCATTTTCAAATCTTTAGGTAAGCAAAATTTTTTCTTTTTTTCTCTGTAGGTTGGGTGCTTGCTATATATTGGTTGCTTTTCTTGTTACAAAAGAGTGAATTAGTAGTTTATAATATTTTATTTAAAAGTGTTTCATGAAGTAGTTTCCTGGCATACTAATCTTAGTATTAATCAGTTTATTTGGGAAACAGTATATTCATTAAAAAGTAATTTTCTCTTGCAGATATATAATGAAAAAGAATTATTACAAGGGAAATTGGATCTTCTTAGTGATACCAACATGGTAGACTTTGCTATGGATGTGTACAAAAACCTTTATTCTGATGACATTCCTCATGGTAAGTTTTGTTATTAGAACTGAAGCTTGTTTTGTGACTGAGAATGCATGTATTGAGAGTTTGGGGATTTAGAAGGGCTTTAGGCAAAAACACTAAATGATTATTTGAGTGATTTTAAAGTTCTTTGAGTGAAAGGTATGAGGGCTTCTAAACTGTATTTTTTTTCTCCCTGTGAAAGATGTTAGCCTACTTTAAAACATGGTCATCAGATACCTTTACTTCAGATTATGTATGCATCATCAAAATTGTGCTTATGTTTCAGATTGTTTCCTTAGGATTATTTAAAAATGTTGTAATTTTTTGGTTGCCAACTTTTCAGTTAGTGTGTTGTGTGCCTTAGAGATTTTTTTCCTTCTTGAAGCATCTAGTATAGCCATTATTCTCTATGTATGGCCCCTAAGACCAGCATTATGAGTTCACCTGGGAATTTCTTTTTCTTTTCTTTTTTTTTTTTTTTGTGTGTGTGTGGTACTGGGGATTGAACCCAGGGGCATTCTACCTCTGAGCTACACCCCCAGCCCTATTTTATTTTTATATTGAAATAGGGTCTCCCTAGGTTGATGAGAGTCTCACTACTTGCTGAGGCTGTCCTCAAACCTGAGATCCTCCTTTCTCAGCCTCCCAAGTTACTGGGATTACAGGCATGTGCCACCACGTCTGGCTTTCACCTGAGAATTTCTTAGAAGTGAAAATTTTAGGCCACACCATAGACCTACATAATCATAAACTATTGATTGACTCAACACTCATGTTGTAAAACTACTGACATAGTGGTTTCTAAACTCTTGTTTTCTGTATAATAGATACTTAAACAAAAGTAGTCCTATAAGTTTGGGAAATACTATAGCTTTTTTTCTATGCACATAGTATTTAAATTCTGGCAATAGGGAAATACAATTTGTTTAGATTGACATTTCTTATAATTTGATCACAAATTCCCTTCTGTGTTTGAGAAACACTGTTCTACAATATTCTTTGTCATATATAATGCAGAAATTATTAAAATAAAATGATCATTTTTTACTTATGCATAGTTCCTTCCAATGATAGCAGTTCTTTTTTAAATTTAGTGTGTGCTGAGAAAAGTAAACTAACTTTCTGTATTTTTTATTTATGTACATATTTTGAGAAGAGGGGTCTTGCTATGTTTGCCCAGGCTGACCTCCTGTATTCAGGCTCAAACCATCCTTCTTCCTCAGCCTCCTGAGTGGCTGGAACTATAGGCATATTGTACCATGCCCACCTAAAGTAAACTATTTCTTAGTTTCTCAATGAAACTTTCATCTTAGATATGTTACTAAGGTAGATAATGTACAAGTTTTCTGACTTTTCATGATAGAGAGATCACAGACTGGATTTATAGTAAAAAGAGGTCATTGACTGAATTTAATTCCATTCAACCCAGTTGAAAATCTCTAGTAATGCCGGGCATGGTGGTGCACGCTTGTAATCCCAGTACTTGGGAGGCAGAGACCGGAGGATCCGGGTTCGCGGCTAGCCTCAGCTACTTAGTGAGGCCCTCCGCAACTTCGTGAGACCCGGTTTCAAAATAAAGTATAAAAAATAGGGCTGGGGATGTAGCTCGGAGGTAGAAAGCCCCTGGGTTCAATCCCCGGTACTGCAACAACAACAACAAAAAAATCTATAGTAATAATATATAAACTCTTGTGAGCCTCAGTTCAGAAGTTCTGGAGTAATAATCACAAGATAATTAAATGGGACCAAATATAAAAATGCTTGGAATGAGATTTCTGAAACGTAAAGTTAAAGGATAGATGTTCATTTCCTGGCTTCTTTCTTTCACATTCCCACCCTCACCCCTGGCCACATGTATGCCCCATTTTCCTTTAATAGTAGTTCCTTTATGTGCCTTTGTGGCATTAGAAAAAGAAATTGTGAATCCGGGGAAGTACTGAGTTGGTGGTCCCTGGCATGTGAATATGTCTGGGGTAAATAAATATACGCAGTTTAAATAAACTGACCCATGTCTAGTGCTTTGCATGGTGAGCAGTAGAGTTCAACATTTCTTAACATTACAGAACTCTTTTGCATTTTTAATTAGCTTTGAGAGAAAAAAGAACCACGGTTGTTGCACAACTGAAACAGCTTCAGGCTGAGACAGAACCAATTGTGAAGATGTTTGAAGATCCAGAGACGACAAGGCAAATGCAGTCAACCAGGTAATCTCTAAATTTGAATTCTAAAAATTCTTGTTCCTGGATTAATAGAAATGTTAAATCAAAATTTATCTAGCATCCCATATTGAAAGTTTGTGGTTTAAAGCCAGGCATGATGGTGCACACTTGTAATCCCAGGATTTGGGAGGCTGAGACAGGAAGATCGCAGGTTCGTGGCCAGCCTCAGCTACTTAGTGAGGCCCTGTTTCAAAATAAAGAATAAAAAAATAGGGCTGGGGGTGTAGCTCGGAGGTAGAATGTCCCTGGGTTCAATCCCCAGCTCCACAAAAAAAAAGAAAGTTCATGGTTTAAATGATTGCTTCATCTGTTTATTTTCATTTATCTTTATTTTGTAGGGGGCATTATTTTTTCTTAATAAATGTTTATACTAAACTTCTTTTAAAAAACCTTTTTTATTTTAACCAGCTATTTACAACTGATTATGCTATAGCAGTTCTGTCCCCCTTCTTCCTGTTCCCAGGGGACATTTGGCAGTATCTGGAGACATTTTCCTTGTCACAATTGGAGAGGTGCTATTGACTCCTAGCAAGTAGAAGCCAGGGGTGCCAAACATCCTATAGTGAATAGGACCATACCCCTCTTTCCTCCAACAAAGAATTATCCAACTAAAATGTTGCTTAAAAAACCCTGTTCCACAGCAATACCTTGAGCACATAGATTGTTTACTGTAAGAGAAACCTGAGTTCACTTTATCACTTGCTACATTTTCTCATATCCTTCTAGCCTCCAAGCCCAGCCCAAGGAGGGTGGTATTGAGCTGATAAGATGATTTTCTCTCTAACATCCCTTTAGCTAGAAATAGACTTATTGTTCCATTTCCAAAGAAAGCATGTTGCCTTAGTTTGACTTAATACATGTCACTAAGAAATACTTAAAAATAAAATATACTAAAATTGTGTGTGTGTGTGTGTGTGTGTGTGTGTGTGCGCGCGCACCCCATCTTATGTTTAGTTTGAAACAGGGTCTCACTAAGTTGCAGAGGGCCTCACTAAGTAGCTGAAGCTGTCCTCGAACCTGAGATCCTCTTGTCTCAGTCTCCCAAGTACTGGGATTACAAGCGTGCACCACCAAGCCTGGCTTACTAAAATTGAATGTTACCATTGAGATAAGTGTTAGCTATCAATGTCTTTAGTTGATGAGGAATTGCTGAGTATTTTGCCATGTTGCACTTTTAGTTCTTATAGTATATGTTCAAACTAGATATTTAGAGAGATTGGCTCTTAAGTTTTTTTATGTGATTTGGGAAACCTAACCAGATATTTCTAGAAAAGCAACAAATAGTACACAATTACTGTGTCATAGTATACTATGCCATATTGTACTGCATATATGCAGAAATATATATACACACACATAGATGAAGCTATATGTTATAAAGAGACATATATAACTATGTGTATTTATATATTATACTAAATTACTTGTATGTTATAAATGAGTAATTATAGACTTGAAGCCACATGTAATTAATTGCCCACAAAGAGACAGCCAAATAATCCAGATGTTAGAGTACAACAAAATATTTAGGATGTTTTCATCTATCATCAAAAGACTAGGAAGTAATAGATTTAGGGTATGAATGAGATGAATATGTGTTCACCAAATATTAGGCAAGCAATTCTTTGTAAATTTTAATAGGTATAAAATTGGAGATAAATGAAGGGATCAACTGTTATAAATTTCTAATATAATTAAACTTATAGCTTACTTATTTTTAAAGTAATAATCTCCCCAAAACCTGGTTTTAAAAATTTCACTGAGCATTTGTATTTTATTTCTCATACTTTCTCAGAAATACTAAATCAGCCAGAGGACAATGATAATATGCCTGACTGATATAAGAAGTGTATCATAGCTGTGAGCCACAGCAAGTGTTTTCTTGAAATCCTTTTAGGTTAAAATTTCATGTACATTTCATACTATAATATGCCCATTTTAATTTTAATGGTAACTTGCCCCACCATTAAATCTTCATGTAAAAATATGTTCCCAGAGACATTCTACAACATATTTCTTCTTGAAAGAAACCCAAGAAAATGTATTAAGTTTTGAAAATCCAGATAAGGTGTACAACTATGCTCATCTACTCTTTGTCCCTTGGTGCCTTTGTCATCAACTTGTCCTTTTTGTTTTCTTTTGGTATTGGGTTTAAACTCAGGGGCATTCTACCTCCAGGCTGCATCCAAGCCCTTTTTATTTTTCATTTTGAAACAGGGTCTTGCTAAGTTGTTGAAAGTCTCTAAATTGCCAGGGCTGGCCTCAAACCTATTATCTTTCTGTTTCAGCATTCCAAGTACTGGGATTACAGGTGTGCCCCACCATGCCTAACTTCAGCTTGTCATTTACTAAGACTAGCATCTCAAGTTAATGTAAAGCTAATATAGGAAAAGTTAAATTGAGTTTTTGGGCAGTTTATGGATAATAATCATAGAGGGTATATAGCATAGATATTGTATAAGTTTGACTTGATTAATCTTTTAAATTTGCAAATAACTGTTCTTGTGAAAAATATTAACGGATTGAAGAGGAGATAAAGTTTACTGCAGAATTATTCTTGCTGTTTTGTGTAGTACATTTATTTGAGTTTCTTACCTATAAGACTATATTATCTATCAAAATTGTAATCTCAGAGAGCAAATGCCATTCTCTGTAGGTTACCACCTAAATAGATTACTAACCTTACTATAAAAATTGTCAGAATGTTCTGGTCTTATTACTTCAAAAAACTTCTAAAGACCTTACCTTAGTTGTGGTGAAACTGAACACATAATTTGTAACTAGTGATAGAAATCTCAAAGTGAATTTTAAAGTTTGTACTTCTCGTGTTAAGATATTTAAATTAACTTTGCATAATAACTTAGAAGTTGGATATGCTTATTTTGTTTTCTGTGGCCTATGATATTCAGTAATTTTTGCTTTTTATTATTATTAAGGGATGGTAGGATGCTGTTTGACTACCTGGCAGACAAGCATGGGGTAAGTGTTTTTTAAAAATGTTTCAAAGTAGTTATGATCTAGTAAGGCTAAACACTAGTGCTATACAGATAGTTTCAAAGCTTGGCTTAAGAATATAATTTCTTAAAAGCCAGGCTTGGTGGTGCACGCTTGTAATCCCAGCACTTGGGAGGCTGAGACAGGAGGATCACAGGTTGGAAGCCAGCCTCAGCAACTTAGTGAGACCCTGTTTCCAAATAAGAAATAAAATCGGGTTGGGGGTATAACTTGGAGGTAGAATGCCTCTGGGTTCCATCCCCAGTACAAAAAAAAAAAAAAGAAGAATATAATTTCCTGCTGGGCACACACTTGTAATCCCAGTACTTGGGACGCTGAGACCAGGAGGATTGCAGGTTTGAGTACAGCCTCAGCAACTTAGTGAGGCCCTGTTTCAGAATAAAAAATAAAATTGGACTGTGGGTATAACTCGGAGGTAGAATGCCTGAGTGTAGTCTCCAGTACCCCCCCACACAAAGAATATAATTTCCAGATTAACTTATTAAATATAACTTCTAGTATGTTTTTGAAACTTTAATTTTTTAAAGTAGTGCTAATAGGAAAATGTATGCATATAATCATCTTTATATAACAAATTCTCAAAAGTTTGTTTTATTCCAGAATTATCATATAATAGTATTTTATGTTAGTCCCAAAACAGCAAACTTAAGAATTATAGGGCATAGGGTACCTTTTCTTATGGATTCACAAGTAATTACAGACAAAACTAGATTTAAATTAGAAATGTTTTGAGCAGTATAATTTAGTAATACTTTGGCTTCCTTATGGAATAGCCCTTGACATTACAGGGTCTTCATAAATCCCCAAATTTACAAATAAAGGCATGTTCTAGCCTTTCCTAGCCATCTCTCAATCTCATTTTCCTTTTATTAACTCAGTATGTGATGCTTTGCATGTAATTAATTCTTTAATGTGCAGTCAAATTTTATCTTTCAATTAAAAATTACTATGACAGAAGAATCATTGGCCACTATGAAAAGTACTCTTTCTGGTTTCCATACAGAGTATTTGGTGGATTTGTTTATGTTCTAGTTTGGAGTTCTTTTAGATTTCTTCAGTTTTACTTTGCCTACATTAATAGCACTAAAAGTTGGTGTAATTAGGGGTTAGTTTTCAGAAGATAGGTTTACTATAATTATTAGACAGAACTACATAAACTTACAGGGATGTCTGTGCAGTCAGCTAAGCTTAGTCATCAGATAAGGAAGGGATGCACACATCAGACCTTCAGCTGCAATTCAAGTTTGTATTGCAATAATTCCTAATGTACGTTTTAAAGGTCAAGTATTCTCTCCGTATAGTATCTATTTTTGTGGTACTTTGGGGGGGAGACTTTGAAAGAATTGACTTTTTGGTGGTGTTTGAAATAAAATTAATAGAATTTTAAAACTCATAATTAACCAATAGAACTTGTTTTGTTTGTTTTTAGTTTAGACAGGAATATTTAGATACACTCTACAGGTATGCAAAATTCCAATATGAATGCGGGAATTACTCAGGAGCAGCAGAATATCTTTACTTTTTTAGAGTGTTGGTAAGTTTTTAATTTTTTTTCTTTTGCTTATGTCCTCTGTATTGTAGAATTCTCTTGGTTCCTGAAAACATGTCTGTAGGTTTGGGTTTGTCTACTGAGTTTTCAAAAGTCATTGGCAAAAGAGAAAAAAATTTAAAAACCTTCACAATAAAAAAACATGTTGAAGCTGGACGTGGTGGCGCACGCTTGTAATCCCAGTACTTGGGAGGCAGAGACCGGAGGATCCGGGTTCGCCGCCAGCCTCAGCTACTTAGTGAAGCTCTCAGCAACTTCGTGAGACCCGGTTTCAAAATAAAGTATAAAAAATAGGGCGGGGGGGGTGTAGTTCGGAGGTAAAACGCCCCTGGGTTCAATCCCCGGTACCGAAAAAAAAAAAAGAAAAAACATGTTGAAGACCTCAAAATTTTGGAGGGAGATTTAACTTGTTCCTGAAATCCAAAAGTAGGAACCACTGGTTGTTGCTTTACAATTGTATGATTTTTAGCATTACCAAAATTTTGTCATGTAGTACATTTATTACTATATTACTATACAGCAGAGTGAGTGGTACATTATAGGCAGTTAATAAATTTTACTAAATAAATCTGTAATTCTTAATTTTAACTCTATACTATACATATTTATTAAACTTATTCTAAAACAACTGTGGAAACCTAATGGTATTTTCTATTTACCTATGCCTTCAGCTATTAGAATATAAAGATTAGCCGGAAGTGGTGGTGCACACCTGTAATCACAGTACTTGGGAGGCTGAGACAGGAGGATCACAGTTTCTATACCAGCCTCAGCAACCTAGGGATACCCTGTTTAAAACAAAACATAAAGAAAGGTTGGGGGTATAGCTCAGATGTAGAATGTCCCTGGGTTCAATCCCCAGTACCACCAAAAAAAAAAAATAAACCAAAAAAAGAATATAAAGATCAATTGTTTCTTCAGTATGTGAGGTATAAATAAGGATAAGTGGTACTTGTGACCATAAAGTGTCCTGCTCCTTATCTTCGCCAGTCCATTTGTCCATTTCCTAGACTCAGGGTTTTTGTTAGGGAGGGAGAGTTGTGTGAAGTCACTTTAAAATTAGGCCTTCAGCCGGGCTTGGTGATTGTAACCAGTACTTGGGAGGCTGAGACAGGAGGATCCTCAGGTTTGCTGCCAGCCTCACCAACTTGGTGAGGCCCTTTGCAACTTAGTGAGACCCTATTTCAAAATAAAGAATAAAATAGGGCGGGGGGGGGGGTGTAGCTCAGAGGTAGAATGCCCCTGGTTTCTATCCCCAGTACCACCAAAAAGTAAATACATAAATAAAAATCAAGCCTCTTCTGTTTAGGCAATATATTAGTAAATGCCTTCTAGTGTAATCAGAATGTCCTTTTATCTAGCTTCTCATTTGAGAAATTATAATTTGTTTCAGATTTTGGATTAGTAAGCAAGTAACTAAACCTCTAATTTCTCTAGTTAATCCTAGAAGTTGGAAAAAGACCTATTAAGACAGTGGCTTTTTGTTTTACAGTCTTGGAAGAGTCCTTTTATTTCCTGGCACTTTTTTCTTCACTTTTAACTTCATGTGCCGTAAGGAAAAGCAGCTTCTTGCAGCATCTATTTTTGGTTGTTTCTAGGAAATTATATTTTGCTTTTTGTGGGGGAGGGAAAAGATTTATGTTATTGATTCAAGTAATTCCTACATGGAAATTTCACAGATAACTTCAGTTTTTAAAAATTATTTGCCATCCTTCCTCCAAAGAAATACTTTATTTCCAAGTTTGATGTAAAATGAATTTTTTTTCTCTCAACTCCCATTTATAAATGAATTCTTCATTTGCAGAATAGCTGTGGTTAGCTTGCAAATGCATTGAAGGTAATCTGTGATGCTAAACTTGTAGTGACTTATCAGAAAATTCCATCACTTTTACTTTGAATATTACCAGGGATTTAGGAGAGCAAAAGTTGATTACTTTGAAAATGTAAACAGCTTTAACCAGGATTGTAAAATCAGAAGCCTGGTATGATTACAGGTACATGAAAAGAGTTGGTTATTCCTATCATTTGTTAATGCTTGGAGTGAATTTTGAGAATGAAGATTTAGTGTCATGTTAGAGTTCCAGCACAGTAAATTTATTGTTGCTGGTCAGTGAGTGAATGTGCCATTTTGCTAAGACATGGAAACTTAAGGTAACTGCTGGAAATCCAGATATTGAAACTCTTCTAGCATATCCACCCTTGAAAGCAGGTTGGTATGAAGAGCCAACTGTAACGACATGGAGTTGAGCCAGAGTAGTACACATGAACCTTTTGGGGATTATTAAAAAACTTGCTACACTCCTACAAAAAGCTTTTATCCTAGAACACGTAACATTCTAATTTAATATTATGTTTATGTAGTATGGCTTTATCGTTTGAAAGTATTTACAATTAGAAGGTATATACTTAAAGACTTAGGGAATTTTTTATGTTTACTTTTTTAAATTAGGAAGATCCAAGTAGTTCTATCTTTAAAAAATTCTGGGTTAGTTTGAAGCTTTTGCAATACTCTTAACAAATCTTGTGCTGAAACTCAATGGCATTTTGGGTAAGAGGTTGAATACTGTGAACACAAAATTAATGTACTTTACATTAAGAGCAATCAAAGACAGATTAGATAGTCCTTAGAAATTATGTGCAATTCATTTTAAAATTTTTGTCCCATCTTGGGCTGCCAAACATTTGAGTTAAGTGGGAGTTCATTGCTTCCTATTGGCGTACTGGCAAAAGTTAACAAAGCTAAGACTAAAAGAATAGATTATATTACTTATCTTTTACTTTTGATCTGGTAGTTGTTATCATAAAATCCATGTATTTGTTTGAAATTTTAATAGTAAAAATAAAAGTCCTGTTTTGCATTCGGGATAAAATGTCAAATGTTTTAGTTTAGTTATTTAATTTTAGTTTTCTGCACTAGCTTTTTCTTAATTTCTAAATTCTTTTTTGGTAGTTGGTTATACTTTTAAATCTATGGTTAGGGAAACATAAGCTATGAAAGAGCCATTGTAACTATGATCTGAGATTAGAATTTGACTCTGAATGATCTATTGTAGGTCAATGTTGTATAAATTAAAGCCGTGTGACCCTAGAATCTGCCTTCATTTTAAAAAAGACCAGGGCTTTTAGAATACATTGAGGAATGTTTAGGTGCATGCTGTTTGCTTTTGAAACTTCTTTACTTTATGCTCCAAGAAATGCATTAATTGAAATGAAGAGGATTGGTAAGAATATTTGAATAATTCTACTTTAAAATTTCATACTGAATTATTTAATTAAAATCTGAACTATTTAATTATTTAAATAAAATCACTATATAGCCTTTGATCTGGCTTCAAAATATAAACCAACTTCCATTAAGAAATTATTTAAAATGAATGTCACTCCAAGATGCTTAGAACTATTTGCGATATTTTTGTAACCCCCCTTCAGGATTTAAGGATGTGTATCTATTGTTAAATATAGACCATGTCATTTAAAAGTACTTTTCCATGGGGTTCAGACAGCTTGAGAGCCTAGCATGGTGGTGCATGCCTGTCCTCCCAGGTACTTGCAACATGACTCCTCCTCAGGGAAAAAAAGAGAGAGCTTAGCTGACTAATGGTGACTTGTGGAAGCTTTAGGATCTTCACTGAAGTTTAGGCTTTATAATATTGTTATATTTCTGTTGTAATATCAGTACAAAAGATGTCTTTCATATTGTTTCTCAGTTATGTTTTTTATATTTTAATATCTGAAATTATAATGTGTCTTAAATTGGTTGTTTTGGTTTTGGAGACATAAAATAATGTATCTTAAAATTTATGGCATCTTAGACTTGATGAAATATTTTAGTTCCCAGATTTTCTTTCTTAAGGATAAAACATTCAATCCTTTAAAATTGGAATAAGGATTTTTCCCCCCATACTAGGATTTAACCCAGGTCCTTCTTTGCACATGCTAGGCATGCACTTGAATTGTGATCCTCCTGTCTCAGCATACCATGTAGTTGGCATTACAGGTATATTTCATCATGCCTGGTTTAATTTCAATGAATTTTGATAAATGTATATACCTGCGTAACTATTGCCAATTAAGACAAAGAATATTTCCTGGGTCCCCTTTAATCATTCTCTACCACTTGTACTGGACATCCATTGATCTGATTTCTGTACATATAGTTTTTTCTGTTCTTGAATTTCTTTTTTTGTGTGCGTGTGTGGTGCTGGGGATTGAACCCAGGGGCATTCTACCTCTGAGCTACACCCCCAGCGGTATTTTTTTATTCTTTATTTTGAAACAGGATCTCACTAAGTAGCTGAGGGCCTCACTAAGTAGCTGAAGCTGGCCGCGAACCTGTGATCCTCCTGTCTCAGACTCCCAAGTACTGGGATTACAAGTGTGCACCACCACACCTGGCTTGAATTTCATGTAGAATAATACACAGTATGTATGTTTGTGTCTGGCTTATTTTGCCAGCAAGTTTTTGAGATTCACTTATGTTACTATATATACCGGAAGTTAGGTTCCTTTTATTGCTGAGTAGTATTCCATTCTGTTTATGTATTTATCTGTTGACTAGCATTTGGGTTACTTCCAGTTTTTGTCTATAACAAATAAAGTTATGAATATTAATGTACTAGTTGTGTTCTGGGTGCACTTCATAATAATACTTAGAACTAATGGTTTCATGGCTGTTTCAACATTTGGTGTACAAATGTATCCTCTGTTATTTGCCTGCTCTTAAGAGTTTGCTAAATGTTATTCAGTGCATTTGAGGTAATTACTGCTATCAAAGAAAGAAATTCAGTATGGGCAGAGTATGTATGATAGTCCCCAGAGTTCAGATGACCTGTAGTACTCTTACATCATTTTCCTTTCCATCATCATTTTGATAATATCTCATGTTTCCTGAGTTCTTATTATGTGTCAGGTGATTGCTATCATCTGTACATATATTGTTATTTAAACTACACACCAAGATGGGTTGGTTCTCTTACTTCCTCCATGTTGTAGATGAGGAAGCTAAGCCCAGATGGTCACTTATTTATAATAGCAAGTGGCAGAGCCAAGAATACTTGGTGGTAGATTTATACCTGCCCCTACAGTTTTATTTAACTTATACAATACTAATAGTACTTCATAATTATACTGTCATGTAAGTGGTTTGTTTGGTGAAGAGTTAATTCAAAGTTTCATCTTGGGGTACAGACATGTTCTCTCTCCATACTCTCACCTGTTTCTGCTGCTTTAACACATGACCATTTTAGAGTCATTTTATTTCTATTGCCTCTTCTTAGGGATTTCAACTTTATTTTTGTTATTAGCTTAGTCTTTATAGGTATTGTGAATTTGTGACCCTCTTTTTCCAGTGGTGAGAAGAGGTATGGGCCCTTAGTCTTCCTTTTTGTAGGTGTAAGTTTGTAGTATAAAATTTAGCTTCCGAGGTCAGACTAGAATGGGTGCATTTAGTATGATATGGGAGTGTACTATAGTATTTATAGTCATAATTTGAAATTTTTAAAATTCTGTACATAGTGAATGAGACTCATAAGTCTTGGTTTCCCACATAATCATTCCAGTAATTTTAGTGATAAACTTCCTGTGACTCTAACTTGGTACCTAAAAATTGATTGTGTATTAAATTATCTAAAGTGGGTTGTGCTGAAATGATGGTGCTGTTCCCTGTTTTTAAAAATTACTGTTTATTTTCTGATCTAGATTGAATATTGAAGACTTTAGTATTTTTAGTAAATTTGGTTATTTGAAACAGTTTACCAGTGTGAACCAGTAAGGACCTAAATAACTAGAGTTTTAGGGGAGAAATCTACAAGTCTTCTAATAGGCTTAGATGGATAAAAAATGTACACTATCTTTTTTCCTCCAGAGTATTCAGAATGTAATTAATTATTATTTAAACAGGTCCCAGCAACAGATAGAAATGCTTTAAGTTCACTCTGGGGAAAACTGGCTTCTGAAATCTTAATGCAGAACTGGGATGCAGCCATGGAAGACCTCACACGGTTAAAAGAGACCATAGACAATAATGTGAGTTACACTTTTTCAGAATGATTCTTTAAAATTTCTGTGTACACTTCATACTTTCTGATAAGGAAAAACAATGTGCACTTGTGAAAATTTAAAAGTTTCAGATCAGCTTTTGTTGACCTGACCAAAAAAAAATTCACTATGACGTGGCGAGTTGACTAGTTTTACTGACTCTCCTTTGGAGAGACCTGTCAAACTTCTTTTGACTCTTAAAAGAACTCAATCTCTATTTCTATGGCTGTTATGCCTGTTTTTCTATTCCAGTGAAACTGACACTGTGCTGTTAATAGTGCTGTTATTGAAAGTGTTTAATAAATCCAGCAATGGGGGAATATTTAGTCCTTGTTTGTAAAATATTTTCTGAAATGATTATAATTTATAACATTAGAAGTGTAGTTTAGCAGGCATTACTGATTCTGTCTCTGAGAACAAGGTAATAATTTGAAACTTCAAGGATCATGTAGAGAAAGAATGGGGGTCAAACTTAGATGGAAATGACCCTAGTACACGCCGTAGAAGGGTCTAGTGTTTAATTACTATTTTGAAATCAATGTTCATTCCTTTGCCTCTTTCTCATATACTAATATTTCCTATCTCTACATTTTTAATTCCTTCTAGTCTGTGAGTTCTCCACTCCAGTCTCTTCAGCAAAGAACATGGCTTATTCACTGGTCTCTGTTTGTTTTCTTCAACCACCCGAAAGGTCGCGATAATATTATTGATCTCTTCCTTTACCAGCCACAGTAAGTTATTGCACCGTATAATTTTGATTTTAATTATATGAAATTATATGGAGTTTTTAAAACTTAAAATGTACTACTTCCTTCCAACATTTGATTTTGTTGTCCCTCATTAATTCCCTTCTTCATGTGGTGGGTTTGCTTGCTAGTTGAAAAGCTCACATGTAACTCTTAAATAAATTATTTGATAGTGTACTCTAGTCCCTTCAAAGTACTATTTAAAGTATAGTTGAGACCCTCAACAACCTTTAGAGACCTTTTTTTCAAAATGAAAAGGGTTGAAGATGGAATGTCCCTGGGTCCAATCCCCAGTACCAAAACCAAAACAAAACAAAACAAAAGAGATGGTGTAACACCCTTCCGATATAAGACATTAATGAAAAACAACCTATTTTTAAATTATTTCTATAATTTTCAGTCTTGAAGGTGAAATGATACTCTGTAGTGATATTTTTGATAGATTGAGCCACAATTAAACTAATCACATTAATAAATGTAAATGTTTCACTTTAGAAGATTTTTTTCAGCCGGGCCTGGTGGCGCACGCTTGTAATCCCAGTACTTGGAAGGCGGGGACCGGAGGATCCGGGTTCCTGGCTAGCCTCAGCTACTTAGTGAGGCCCTCCGCAACTTAATGGGACCTGGTTTCAAAATAAAGGATAAAAAATAGGGCCGGGGGTTTGGCTCGGAGGTAGAATGACCCTGGGTTCCATCCCCAGTACTGCAAACAAAAAAAAAAGATTTTTTTTCAGACTGAAATATTTGACCTCTTCAGTTAAATTGATAGTATAAACAACCAGGAGTTTGAATTTAAGAGAAATTTAAGTTATTGGTACAGTTAAAACATATTCAGACAACGAAATGTCATTAATTTTCATGGAAAAATTAGGAACAATTTTTAAAAGGCCTGTATATGTTTACTTCCTTAAATACAAAATGTTCCCAGAATCTCATTGAGAAACATTATCAGCCTGGTTTATATTTTGTAGTAATATCACAACTCAAATTTAGTATTAATATATTTAATTACTATTTGCATGTTTCTATAGCAGAGGGAATTACTTTTTATTTGCGCACAGGAAAAGCAAACATGGTAGTGGTTTATCTTAAGTAAAAATGGTTTTCTATGAGAAAAGCCCCAAGTTCACCTTGGAACTCAGTTGCATAAGTAATTTTCCTTAAGACAGCATGATGCTGAAGTACACAGCAGAAGTACTTTGTGCCTTCCCATTTAGTCATACAGGATATTAAAAAGATTAGTATTCAAGGGTTGACATTTTTAGAAATTAATAATTTGTACTGCCTGATCAAGAACATACTTGAAACTGGCTTTTTAATATTTTTAACTGTAAAAGTATGCAGGTGAAAAGTACACTGACTGCTAGTATTGTTTGATGCCACTACCTCAATGAACCAAAAGTGTTTAGTGATTTTTAGTAACTTTATTGAGTGGTATAAACATGTTATACTTTATGTGGATTGGGAAGTGCAGGTGTGTGTGTGTGTGTACGTATGTATTTTGGAAATAATTTATTCATTTGTGTTTGAGGTAAGAGTTGAGATGTCAGTGTAAGTTAAAGTCTCTGATGTCATGTATATGTCTGATGTCTCTGCCATAATTTATTTTGAATCTAAAATAGGAATGATATATACTTTTGAAAAATGTTGAACTTTTAAATATATAACAAGTAAAAGGTAGAGCCATGTTTATGGGCTATTAGTGATGAGGATTTGCCACAAAATGTATATGCTATTAGAAGAAGAATGCATTTTATTACTCCCCAGTTGGAAAAATAAAGGTGCAGAGTTCAGTTAATGTGCTTTCTGTATTTAAAAAAAATGAATTTTCTAAGAGCTTTCAAATTTTGTTTAATAGATCATCTAGGTGGTGTCTACTCTTTGTCCTGATGGGCCTTTCCTGCCTTTTTTTTCCCTTTTTTTTTTTTGTCTCTCTTTTGATTACTAAATTTTCTGATTTGCAATTGTGAGACATTGTAGAAAAACTTCCTTAAAATTGTGCAGTTGGAGCTGGTTATGCCAGAGTGAAAAATAAATGTTTTTACTTAGCCATTATGAAATTACTTCAAAATGCAAATTCTGAGGCTCCTATTTAAAAGAAAAATAATATAATTTGATTTCAAAAATGGAGGAGGTGTAGCCTTTAAATAGTTTACAATCCAAACTAACAGGAAGTAGCACGAGAACATATTTAGTAAGTACAGTTTTAAGTACTACATAAATATGCTAAATACACTATAAGTGTAGTAGTTACTGGTGAAAATTGGAAAAGTTAGAATTATTTAGAAGAAAATTGATCTGACTTTAAAATTTGAATTGACAGAAGAGAGGTGATAAGCTAGGGAAGTAGAACAGAAGAGCACTTTGATCACAAATAGGTTGTTAACGTGTATCTCTGGTTTTGCTTGTGTTTGAACTAAATTTAAAATTGATGATCCTATAAGAATGTGAATTGAAAGAATCATCCCTACTGTGTACGCCAAGTTGCTCCTCTCTGTACTATCCATACATATACACATACACAGGAGCATTGCTTCTGCCCTGGAAGGTAGGCAGTCCCAGCCATACTTGGAAATCTGGTGCTATGGCAGCTTTGTTCCAGGGTCTGCAAACTATGGGCTAAGAAATCTGGCCCATGGCCCATTTTCATATGGCCTGCAACTAAGAATGGCTTTTACATTTTAAATGGCTGGGGGAAAATGTATGATGTTTTGTGACATGAAAATCTTTTAATTTATATAAGTGCTTGTTTTTTTTATTATGTTGAGTGCTTTGCACACAGATTTTCTCACATTTGTTCTAATGGGTGAATGAAAGTCATAGTTGAATAGTCTTTTGGGATATATTGATAGCACATCTAAGGGCCTTCCAAAATCCTATTACTCAACAATGATGATGGAATTCTTAGGTGCTTACATAAGTCTTCCATCTCATTTGAAATTGGGGAATATTCACTGGCATTGTCATTTAGACTCCTATTGTTGGATTCTGTTTCTTTATTTCCTTGGAGAAGATACCCTTATAATATTCATTCTTAAATGTTTGTAGTCTTAGGCTAAGTGAAACAATTCACTAATTGGCTGCTCAAGTGTTTCTTTTAACTTAAACTGGGTTTTAGATGTAGAATACCAAGGTTATTAAATATTAAATAGCTTTTCATATATTCTTACTTTAGGTACCTTAATGCAATTCAAACAATGTGTCCACATATTCTTCGCTATTTGACCACTGCGGTCATAACAAACAAAGATGTTCGAAAACGCCGGCAGGTGCTAAAAGATCTAGTGAAAGTTATTCAGCAGGTAAAACTGAAATCTTTATTGATTTTTTTATGTTCAAGTATTGAAACTTTAGGGATAGTATGTTTTTCTAAAGTAAAACTCTTAGTTCTTAAGGTAAAAATAGGAAAGTATATATGAAGTTAAGAAGAGACTTAAGCCACTTATCTTTAAGGTCAAAATCCTTTTGTTAGAAAAGATACGAATGATTATTGCTGCTTACTAGGTGGCTACTTAATACACATTGCATCTGTGTTGCTCTTACTACAAAGACTAAAGCTATATATAGCTGCTTGCTGTGGGGTCATTATCTGCATAATTCCATAGGGTTAAACTTTAAATAGAATATAGTATTAATAGTCCCCAACTTGAACAAAAGCTATAGCCATGTTGGATGATTTTTTTTTATTTTTTATTTTTTTTTGCGGTACCGGGGATTGAACGCAGGGGCATTCTACCTCCGAGCTATGCCCCCGGCCCTATTTTTTATACTTTATTTTGAAACCGGGTCTCACGAAGTTGCGGAGGGCCTCACTAGGTAGAGAGAGAGAGAGAGACAGGGAGAGAGAGAGAGAGGGCTGAGGCTGGCCGCGAACCCTGATCCTCCGGTCTCTGCCTCCCAAAGTACTGGGATTACAAG
>PVJS01031938.1:0-23088 GCA_004027185.1 Glis glis | reverse complement strand
AAAAAAAAAAAAAAAAAAAAAAAGAAAAAAGAAAAGTAAATTTAAGATTACCTATTAAACTAATGGGAAGGAGCATTGGGCATTCAAATGGAAAGAAATCCAAGAAACAGGATCCCAAATTTATGTAAACACATGTACAAAAATATTATATCAAAATTATAAGTAATCTAAATGCATTGAAGGAGAGTAGATACCTTAAAGAGACAATGCTCTCAGAATGTAACACCCAATATAATGAGCATATATTATGTGAGTACAGTGCTGAACACTTCATAGTAGGAGCCCTCTTAAATAAGATAAGGCCCATATGCATTTGCCAAGTCAAGAAAATGTCAGTTCAAACTATATATATTTTTAAAAATCTACATCTTAAATTTTCCTAACTGAGGGAGATGGGAGGGGGGAGGAAGACTTGAAGAGGGAAACGCCTCGATGGACATGATGTACATACACAAACTCATCTAAGACAATCACTGTGCTGAACATGGGAAGGTGGGGAGAGAGAGGGAGTGGGGTGGGAACTGGGGGAGGGCTCAGGCTCAATGAGTGCTGTGTGCATGTCTGCCTCTATCACCTTGAACTGCATCAAGATGTATGATTACAATGCTTCAATAAAAGAGAAAATGAATAAATAAATAAATAAATAAATAATAAAAATGGCTGAGGGTAGAGCTCAGAGGTAGAATGCCCCTGAGTTTAATCCTCAGTACCATAAAAAAAGCAAGTACAGTACTGTGGGAATCAACATGAAGCATAAAATGAAGAAAGCAATGTCTAATTTAGATCCCAAAGCATGAGAAGCCATGTAGTATCCAATAGATGCCTACATCCTATCAGTAAGTAATTGTGATTAACAATGAAGAAAAATTAAAATATTGGGTTTTCTTTCAATTTATGGGTATTATATTTTTCAAACAGTTAATAAATTGCTAGAATATAAATATTAAATTTGCTTGTACCTAATTGAATGAAATATCCATTGCTCACTATTCTTGTGACTGAACCACTATGGTGATTTGGTTACTCTTTGCCTCTCATCTATGTATTAGTTTGATGGATAAAAATTTGGTATAAAGAGTGAAATTTTATTAACCTTTTATTCTCATGAAATTCTTTAAAGTTGTACTGAGGCCTGTCATCATAGGCCATCCCAAACCCCTTCTCAATATTATTCCCCCAGATTATGAGAGTACTGGGACAACTAGTAGCCAAGAAGAACTGTTTGACACTAGGTCACTCCTTTCCTATTGCCACTGGATGGGGTCTGAGGAGAAATCCAGAAGGAAGAAAGGGACCTGACGTCAACTCTAGCAAGTTCTTGACTTATGCTAGAGAAAGGAACTTCAGGATATGACAAAAAGGCACAATCAGAGATTTATTTAGAAGGCCGGGCGTGGTGGCGCACGCTTGTAATCCCAGTACTTTGGGAGGCGGAGACCAGAGGATCCGGTTTCGCGGTCAGCCTCAGCTCTCTCGCTCTCTCTCTCTCACTGTCTCTCTCTCTCTCTCTCTCTCTCTCTCTCTCTTTCTCTACTTAGTGAGGCCCTCCGCAACTTTGTGAGACCCGGTTTCAAAATAAAGTATAAAAAATAGGGCCGGGGGCGTAGCGCGGAGGTAGAACGCCCCTTCGTTCAATCCCCGGTACCGCAAAAAAAAAAAAAAAAAAGAGAGATTTATTTAGGAAAGTCAGGAGATTAATTCAGGAGAGAGAGCAATACAGCAGGATATACACTCAAAGGGAGAGGAAGGGCTGGTGCTTGAAGGTCAGATGTGGTTTCGTGGTTCCAGGCTTCTTCTTCCTCTTTTTAATACTTTTATTGGTGCATTATAGTCTCACTTCATAATGCAGTTCATAGTGGTATTGACATACATGCACACAGCACTTAGTCAGGCTTCTTCTTTTAAAGGAAACTTTGTAAATTGTAAGCTTGAGAAATCCATGGGAGTGGTGCCAGCTTAGTGACTTCAATTTCTTTTGATAATGGAGCACTGAGCAGGTCACGGTGGTCTGGTTCTTAGAAAATTTAAGATGATGTCTTCTAGTTAGTAAATAGTTCTTGGACTATCCCCATGTCATGGCATTTTAATACTATCTTCTTTTCCCTAGGTTTTAAAAAATCAATCTAAAATGCATTCTATTTCTAACAAGGCGAATAGGCACACATTAACTGGAATTACAGTACTCTGACACTCACTGGACCTTTTAAGATTTCATATCGGGCCTGGGGAGTGAAGATGAGGGTATTCATCGAGGTTTTAAATTTAAAGCTACAGTACCTCTTTCCTTTCCTCTTTGTCTCCTTTTTTTCAGGCCTTATTTCTTCTGTACTATATCACTATCATACTTCAATGATGGGTCTCTGCAAAAAGTCATGCTACAAGTTGTACAAAAGTCTTGCTCTTTTCTGCAGGGCAGAATAATTCTGAAGAGCTAACTCAGGGCCCCCTGCCAAATTGATTGAAATATTTTGTCATTCTTCCTCTCAGTTCAGCTAGCTCCTCCCTGTTCTAAATTGTATTTCCTTCCCACAGCTATTCTTCCAACACAAAAATCTCCATCATGAGTCTATGTCCTGGGATGTGCAAGATTATTTTTTTACCAGACATGTTCCAAAGAAGTATATTCTAAGGCGAGAGTGTGAACATAGAACATCTACCAGCAGGCTAGTCATGAGTGCATCACCCCTGCTGGTTGGTGGAGTACTGATAGCTCTTCTAATACTGTAGGCACAAAAACTTTTTAAAAAATTACCCAGGTTGAACTGAAATAAGATAGGTGAGACAGGAATGTACTGGCAGGTACAATGTCTTTGTTTTTTAGAAATATAAGGAAAATATTAATGATAAGTACTAAGGAATTGAATAGTGTTGCTGGAGCAGTCCATGGATCCAAGAAAGACAGTAAAAGGCTAAAGATAATTAATCATAGATTTATGGTGAAGTGTGACAGTCACAGAGATTATTATGTATGAAAGAGTTACAGAATATGGTTTTTATATAGTAGGAGACAAGATAATATCCATGGAAATAGGTACTATGGGTGCTGAAACAAGATAAATGGAATAAAAGGTGGATTAAATCATGGCCTCAATTACATGGTAATTTGCTATTGAATCCAATAAATGTGTTGTTTTTTATTCTTATAAAGAAGGAGGACCAAAGGTACTTCACAATCTCTTGAGAAACAGTGCACGTGTACAGATTTACCCAGGATTAAGTTAACTCTCCTACCCTCTTTCATGATATATTTTGAATGGACCTGAGTAATCTATACAACCCACCAAAGATCACATTAGTCATTCTGGAAATGACTAATTGGTGTTAGTTGAAGCGAGTGACTAAGAATTGGCAAATACTTTGGAAGTACTGGTAAAGCACTGGTCTTACAGAATATAGAAAGGAACTTTTTAAAAGTACTGGGGAATATAATTGGCCAAATGATGTTATATTCATGTACCCATAATGCACCAATAACATTTCTTGAAAAATTAAAAAAATCAAGGTTTCCCCAAATAAGCAATTTCTTTCTTTCTTTCTTTCTTTCTTTCTTTCTTTCTTTCTTTCTTTCTTTCTTTCTCTCTTCTCTCTTTCTTTCTTTCTTTCTTTCTTTCTTTCTTTCTTTCTTTCCCCTTCCTTCCTTCCTTCCTTCCTTCCTTCCTTCCTTCCTTCCTTTCTTTCCTTTTCTTTCTAACTCAGGTGTCTAGAGGATGTGGAAACATAGACTTTAAACAAATGACAAATCATTGCATCTTAAGTTTTGTACCACACAAAAAAAGGGACACAACACCTGTTTGTCCTCTTTTGTCTTCTGGAGGCAGTGACACATTTCACACTTGTATATAATATGTTGCAACTTCTACTAAATGACATACAAGACATTTGAGTAGAGTCCAGAATATAAAAGGTCTCTGAGGTACAGAAAGCAATCCCGTCATTGCTGCCATTTGAGCAATAGGCGTTAGAGGTATATGTTGTTGGAACATACCTTATATGGAGTGCGTGGCAACCCTAAAATGAAATTCCAAACTTAGAACTCGTTTTCTAATGGACTGGTTTTCAATATCTGTAGAAAATAATTGTACTCTATACAAAAATAACCCTGAGGTGCTACAGACAGGAGTGGTTATGAAGAGCAATAGTTAGGAAAAAGCTTCCCATTGGGCACTATTTCAATTCACTTGGCATAGAAGGAAGAGCCCCAAATAGTCTAGTCTGATCCATGGAATTGGTGAACGGCTTGGCTGGCCAGTCTATGCACCAAGAAAGATTAGAATACCGTGATAAGATAAGGAGGTCTGTGGCAGTCAAGTTGATGGATTTATAGAAGCAATCACAAGATGCAAAGCTCTTTGAACCCTATGCTAATGCTCACTAATAGTATTCACTATGGAAGAGGCACTAAATAAGTGAATAAATGGAATTAACAGACCAGTTGACCTTCAAGCCTTTGCCTCTGGCTATCCCAGTTCTTGTGCAATAGATGCATAAATGGAGTAGCTATGATGACAGGGATAGCAGCTAAACATAGGGTCAATAAGCATGAACTTTAATTCACCATGGCTGATTTATCTACAGTGATAGCTGAATATCTACTTCTACAGCTGCAGAGACCAATGTTGAACTCCTAATCTACAATAATCTTTAAAAGGATCAATCCATTTTGAGGGACCGGTTGATGATATTGGGCCCATTCCACTTTGAGAGGAGAAGCAATTCATATTAAGTTTATTTGATTCATATTACGGATATAGGTTTACCTACAGGGTCTCAGCTAGAACTTACTTATCCAAAGCCTTCCAAATGGCTGACATATGGTCATAGGATCCTGCATAATACTACACTAACCAAGGAACATATGCTGTAAAAAATTAGATATAGCTCTGGATGCATAATAGAATCTACTGAATTGTATCCAGGAAATGATAAAAATTCACCACCACCCCAAATATAAGAGATCAGAACTTAGGAACAGGGTATATTATTGGTCTTCAAGGACTGTTTCAATATATCATGTGTTCAAAAGGGTTTTCTCTTGTGTGTAAGTGCAAACTTATGTGTAATATTAGAACTCCATGTCTACAATACTGTGGATAAGACTTATTTGAGTCTAAGATTAATGGTGTTGAGAGAGTGAGAGAGTGGCCCTTTTATTTCTTTCTAACTTTAAAAAACAACTTCCTAACTCTTATGATCGTCTTCACAGGTATGATCAGAGGTTTTATTTTATTTTGTTTATTTATTTATTTTAGGGGTCCCAGGGATTGAATCCAGGGGCAGTATACCTCTGAGTTACAACCACCGCCTTTTTATTTTTTTTTAATTTTGAAACAGGCTCTCACTAAGTTTCTGGGGGCCTCACTAAGTTTCTGAGGCTGGCCTCAAACCTGTGATCTTTCTATCTCACCATCTCAAGCAATGGGATTGTAGGCTTGTGCCGTCAAATTGTTTGATGATACTTTGCAAAAGTATTTCCACCTGTTAGCCACTCTAATTTTTCATTTCTCCTTCTTTGTGGCTGGAACTGAAATAGACACTTATATCAGATAATGCTTCATGAATGAGTTGGGTCAGTTCTGATGGGTAAATTGGAGGCAAGTAGATAGGGTCTTTTGCTCACTTTGGAAATTTCACCAGTGACAGTCTCGTTAAAACCATGGTAAGTGGTCCTTGTGAAGCAACTAATTACATGATGACCAACCCAAATGTTTTTCTCCAGATTGGTAGGAATATACAACCAGGATCAAGAAATGTATCCAGGGACATTGAGGCAGGATTACTGTGCCACACAGTATGGACTTCGTCAAGGGAAGCCAATCACACAAACTCAAGTTGATGGTTTGGCACTATCACTGTTATTAAAATAATTTTTGACCAGTCTTTTCAGTCTGCTGAAGAGAAATCTAAACATTATATGTTTCTGGACCTAATTTAACACTATTATAAAGACATCAAGATTGAAACAATTGGTGATATGCTAAAGTTCATGGATCCATATTATGCAGTTACCCACAATGTTGTAGAGAGACTACAGGTTTGGAACCAAAAAGGCCAAGGCAATTTTTTTTTTTTACTTTTGGAGATTTTAAGCAAAATAATTTAATGCTATTTCAGGTTCCTAATCAATAAAGCAAGAATGTTAACAAATGCCTTGAAAAGCGTTTGTGAGACCTAAATCTATAAAACTCCCGGAAAACATAGGGGAAAAGCTCCTTGACATTGGTTTTGGCAATTACTTTTTTGGATATGATACAAAAAAACACAGATAGTAAATAAATAAATAAATGCATAAGATTATACCAAACTGAAAGGCTTTTGCACAAAGAAAATAATTAACAAAAATAAAAAAGCAAATAAGGAATGGAAGAAAATACTGGGAAACCACAAATCTAGCAAGTGATTAATATAAAAAATGTCTAAGAAATCCCTACAACTTAATAGTAAAAGTTAATCTGATTTAAAAATGAGCAAAGGACCTGAATTGACATTTCTTTTTTTTGTGTGTGTGGTACCGGGGAATTAAACCCAGGGGCATTCTACCTCCAAGCTACACCCCCAGCCCTATTTTTTATTCTTTATCTTGAAACAGGGTCTCACTGAGTTGCGGAGGGCCTCACTAAGTAGCTGAGGCTGACCGCGAACCCGGATTCTCTGGTCTCAGCCTCCCAAGTACTGCGCCACCACATGCGCCACCATGCCCTGCTCTGAATTGACATTTCTTAAATGAAGACATACAAATGGCTACTGAGTGTTTGAAAAAAAAAATTCTCCAATGTCACTAAACATTAGGAAAATGTAAATCAAAACCACAGTAAGATATTACCTCACATCTGTGATGGTGAGTTATTAAAATAAACAAAAGCAAACAAATAAAAAAAATGTTAACAAGGATGTAGGAAAAAGGAAAGCCTGGTATACTATTGATAGGAATGTAAATTGGTACATGCTTTATAGAAAACATTAGGTAGTATTTTTTAAGAAAAATTTAAAATAGAACTACTATATGACCCAGTAATCCCACTTTGTGGTATTTATCTTAAAGAAATAAAATCAGGCTCTTGAAGAGATATCTGCACTTTCCCGAGTGAGTTTTGCAATGGGGAACATGCCTTACAATGATCCCTCAGTAACTATGATGACTATGAGACTGTTGTAATAAATGTTGGTGCTTACTTGCAACATGGGTTTCTAGGTCAAGGTGACTCCACATCCTACCCACTGGGTTTCATTCACTCACTGTTGAACCATAGCAGAAGGTATTACAATATGTTAAACCCCAGGACTACTCTATGGTCTTCTCTAAGTACTTCCACTAAGAAGAAACTCCTGCTGTTACCCTGTTGTTGTGTTCTATTTCTTTTTATCTGTTCTCCCAAATAAATCTGATTCTAAATGTGGCCTACTGAAATATCGTGAATCCGAGTGTTTAAATAAGAATAAAGTAACCATTAAGTATTGCATTTCTTTTCCAAATCAAGCTGTGATTTGGAAAAATTAAGATGAGATTCTTATTTTGCAAGGTGACGTGGGCTAGTATCAACAGGTAGAACTATATTTAGGGCTTATAATTGAATTTAAGAGCAAGTCCTCAACAATGACCTAGTGAATTTGTATTACAAAGTTGAAGTGGAATGCACCCCCCTAGATTCTTTACTGAGGATTATTTCCCATTTGATTAAGACTCTTATATCAAGATTGTTGTAAAGTTGTTCAGCCAGGCCTTCTACATACCTAGGAAACCCAAAACACTGAATTAATGTGCTGCCTTTACCATCACCAGTGTCACTACGGCAGAAGCTAAATGATCACTGGGAAGAGCCGCATACATGAAGTTTTTAGACAGGTTTTCAAAAGTCTGAAAGTTGAACTGATACAAAGGAAAATGGGTGTGATGGTTAATCTGCATTGTCAACTTGACTGGATTGTGAAACATCTAAGATTAATTGACTTTTGGTGTGTTGATGAAATGATTGGCTTACGTAATGGCAGATTGAAGGAGAAGTCCTGCCCTGAACGTGGGCAGCACGGTTCTGATATGTGAGGAACCTCGATAAAAAGAAGAAGGAAGCTGAATGAAGGTGTGTGTGTTTCTTCTTGAGAAGTAAGCGCACATCTGCTCTCACCAGGGATATCAGCCTTCAGCTCTTTGAACTGGAGTTTCACCATTGTTTCTTGGGAGAATTTCCTGATCTTTCCATCTTGGACTGGGACTGCATTATCAGCCACTCTGTTTCTGTGACTCCAACTCTTGGACCACTCAGCCAGCTGCTGATTCCTCTGGCTCTCTGCATGCAAGCAGCCACTTAGGACTATACTACTTTGGACTGTAAGCTGGTTTAATAAATTCCACTTTACCATATATATATCCTGTGAATTCTGTTACTGTAGTGAACCCTGACTAATACAATGGGTCATATTCTCAATGAACTATACTGAAATCTGTGCCTTTCTTTTTATTTGGCAAGGAACAGGAGGCTGAAAATGGCTCTCATTTCAATCAAATCTCCCATGTGGTGGGGAAAAACAATGAAGCTGTTCATATCATTTTTTTGGATATATTCCAATCTGAAACTAGCACTGCAGTCATCCTTACGATTGTGCAGTCTCATGAGAACATGAGGTAAGAAGACAATCATGTTCTACCCACTGACCAGTTGACTTTACTGTGAAACTGTGGTGTTAAAGAAAAAGATGGATATAAAAAACAAAAGATACCTAACAACAGTATTGATGTTTTGTGCTCTGAATAGTGTTCTATATGATGAATAAGAAACAAGGATGTTCCAACTGTTTACTATTCTTTTAAAGTTCAGTTTCTTGCCTGGTTTGGTGGTGCATACCTGTAATCCCAGTAGTTGGGAGGCTGAGAAAGGAGGATGGCAGGTTGGCAGGTTTGAGGCCAGACTCAGCAACTTAGAAAGACCCTTAGCAACTTAACAAGACCTAGTTTCAAAATAAAAAAAAAATAGAAAAAGGGGCTGGGGTGTTACTAAAATGTAGAATGCCTCTGGGTTCAATCCCCAGTATCAAAACCAAAATCAGTTTCTAAAGAAAATGTGCATAAACAATATAAATAAGTATAAGATTTTATTTGAATAACTTTGGCTGAAGCTAAAATTGTTGCGGAAAAGTTGTTGCTGAAGTAAGTAGAAGAAAGAGTATCAGACACCGTGTCCTTTCAAACTGATGTGTCTAGTTGCAGCTTCCCTTGCAGCACTTAGTCATTAGTTGCTACTGCCCTCAATTCTGCTGTATCTTATTTTGCTTTTGTAGAACAATGCATTTTAGGTCTATTTTGTGTATAGAATTGCATGCTTTAGCTATTATGATCTATATCTATAACATAGTATGTATATTATGTATTAGATTATGCATTATCTCTCACCTACAAATCACTCCATTCTTTTGTATATGACACATGCAACATACATTATATTTGTTATATTTTTTGTGCAGGGTTGCATTATTTATATATTATGATCTATAGCTATAACATTGTATCTATGTTATCTTTTGATTATATGTCCTTTCTCATACACACCTTGCTCCATTCTCTTGTATCTTACATTATCTTTGTACTACAATGTATTTTAGGTCTATTTTGTGTATAGGGCTGCATGGTTTATCTACTATGATCTATATCTCTAACATTGTAGGTATATTATGTATTAGATTATGCATTATCTCTCACACACACATTGCTCCATTCTGTTGTATGTTATATTACCTGTGTAGTACAATGTATTTTAGGTCTATTTTGTTTATAGGACTGTATGGTTTAGTTATTATAATCTATATCACACATAATATACATTGTATGTATTTATGTATTAGATTATGCATTACCTCTCACATACACATGGCTCCATTTTATTGTATGTTATACTTGCAATGTACTGCAGTATATTTCAGGTCTATGTTGTGTGTAGGGCTTCATGTTTTAGCTATTATGATCTCTAGTTGTAACATTGTGTATGTCATTTATTAGATTATATGGTCTCACAGCATATGGTTTCATTCAGTTGTGTGTTATATTAACTATGTAACAATACAGTTCAGGGTTTTTTGTATAGAATGTATGGCTAGGTATTATGATCTATAGCTCTAACATTGTATGTATTAGATTATACGTTCTCTCACACACATCACTGCATTCTGTTTTATATTACCTTTGTAGTGCAATCTATTTTAGGTCTATTTTGTTTGTAGGGTTTATGGACAGCGCTTATGATCTATTGCTGTAACATTCTATGTATGTTATGTATTATACTATTCGTTCTGACACACACAATGCTCCATTCAGTTGTATATTACCTACGTACTACAATATATTTCAGGTCTATTTTGTGTGTAGGGTGTGTGGTTAACTATTATGATGTATAGCTATAACATTGTTTGTATGTTATGTATTAGATTATACATTCTGTCTCACACACACATCACTCCATTCTGTTGTATGTTAGATTACCTATGTACTACAATATAATTCAGGTCTATTTTGTGTGTAGGGTGTGTGGTTAACTATTACGATGTATAGCTCTAACATTGTTTGTATGTTATATATTAGATTATACATTCTTTCTCATACACACACATCACTCCATTCTGTTGTATGTTAGATTATCTATGTACTGCAATATAATTCAGGTCTATTTTGTGTGTAGGGTGTATGATTAGTTCTTATGATCTATATCTGTATCATTTTATGTATATTATTAGATTATGCATTATCTCTCACACACACCACTCTATTCTGTTCTATTTCCAACATACTGCAATATATTTTAGGTCTATTTTTTTGTACAGAGTGTATGGTTATCTATTGTGATCAGTAGTTATAACATTTTATGTATATTATGTATTAGATTATAATATTCTGACTCACACATCTATCCATTCTGTTCTATGTTATATTACCTATGTACTACAATGTATTTCACATCTATTTTGCATGTAGGGTTGCATTTTTTAGCCATTATGATTTCTAGTTGAAACATTGTATGTATGTTATATATTAGATTATATGTTCTCTCTCTCTCACACACACACATAGCTCCATTCTGTTGTATGTTATATTACCTATCTACTACCACGTATTTTGGGTCTATTTTGTGTATAGGACTACATGGTTTAGTTATTATGATCTATATTTCTGATGTTGCATGTATATTATGTATGAGATTATGGATTATTGCTCACATACACATCGCTCTATTCTGAGGTTCTAAGTGACATAAATATACATGCACACTGGTCTTAGTGTGTTTTCCTTGAAATCCTGCCCCACTCCCCACCCTCCCTGTACATACTAATGGGATTTGTGGTGACACCTTCATATATGAATATAGATTATTTGAACTGTGCCCTTCATCAGTTCCTCTTTTTTTTTCCCCCATCCCCATTTCCCTCCTTCTACCCCCTTCCACTATGTTACTGGTCTTTCTCCTCAATTATCTAAAGTTCCTTGTGTTTCCTATTTTTTCTCTAGCTTCCACACATGAGAGAAAACATTCGACTCTTGACTTCCTGAAGCTTGCTGATCTCACGTAGCATAATATTCTCTAGTTCCATCAATTTTCCTATAAATTACATTATTCTTTATTGCTGAGTAAAATTCCATTGTGTGTATACATATCACAATTTTCGTTATCCATTCATTTGTCAATGGACACCTAGGTTGGTTCCATAATTTGTCTATTGTGAATTGTATCAAAATGCTATAAGGATACATGTATGCATGTGTCCCTATAGATGCATGCATCCTTATAGCATTTTGATTTTAATTCTTTTGCAAAGATACCAAGGAGTGACATATCTAGGTCATATGGTGGTTTCATTCCTACTCTTTTGAAGAGCCTCCATACTTATCTCTATAAGAACATCTTTTTCTTGGAAGGGAAATGAGGTCCATGAGATAATAAGGGACTTATTCAAAGAAGAAGCACTAGATTAAAATCCAAAAAAGGTAATTCCTGACGATTACAACTCCACATCCCATCTATTTACAAACCCAAAAGGTAAGGTAAGTACTTCTACCTGTTATCCTTATTCAACCACCAGTGTTAATACAAATATTCCCTGTTCTCCTCCTCCTCTACTTCCTCCTCCTCCTCCTCTTCTTCTTCTTCTTCTTCTTCTTCTTCTTCTTCTGTCTTTCTCTTTCTTTCTTTCTTTCTTTCTTTCTTTCTTTCTTTCTTTTCTTTCTTTCTTTCTTTTCTTTCTTTCTTTCTTTCTTTTTCTCTTCCTCTCGTGCTATTTAGTTCACTTGCCTATTTTTTGATTGGGTTATTTTTTGTGGTGAGTTTCTTGAGTTCTCTGTATATTCTAGATATTAGTCCTCTATCAAAGGAGAAGCTGGCAAAAATCTCTCATTCTGTCAGTTCTCTCTTGAACTTCTTGATAGTTTCATTTGCTTCACAGAAGTTCTTCAGTTTAATGCACATTGGTCCTCATTTAAATTTTTTGTGCCTTTGGGGTTTTGTTGAGGAAGTTTTTTACCCAAATCAGAGTCTGTTTTAGGGGAGAAGGGCAAGGGGAAGATGTAATGAACTTTTCTTATCTCACAGTTTCAGTAGAGGTCTTGGGGAGAACAGATAATGGAGAAGTGGATTTTAAAAAATGAACCAAGTATATGCTGTGGACATGAAACTTACTTCAAATAAAATGACATAAGTAGGTTAAAACTAAAATGATGGAAAATATATACTATCCAAACATTAACCAAAGGAATGCAGGAGAATATTTATACTAATATCAAATAAAATAGACTTCAGAGCAATGAAAATTATCAGGGATACAGAAGGAACTTATTCTTTTAACTACGCAGCTTATACCAAGATAGACCATATCCATAGTAAAAAACAGCTACTTTAATGAAGCTAATTAACATATCCATCATCTCACATAGTTACCAAATCTTGCTTTTGTGACAAGAACAGCTATAATTAATATTCATTCATTACTCATCATTAATGTTCATTTATCATTAACACAGTTAAAATTTTATTATCTATAGTACTTACGTTGAATATATATATGTATATCCTTAACCTACATTTGATATACAGGTCTCATTTGTAAAACTTCAAATGGGCTGAAACATTTTAACACAGGGCAATTTTGTGGTACTGGGGATTGAACCCAGAGGCATTCTGCCTTCGAATTACAACCCTAGCCTGATTTTATTTTTTATTTGGAAACAGGGTCTCACTAGGTTGATTCCAGTCTCACTACTTGCTGAGGCTGTTCTTGAACCTGAGATCCTGATCCTCCTGTCTCAGCCTCCCAAGTACTGGGATTACCTTCATGCATCACAACGCCTGGCTTCCATATATTTTTTCATTAAGTTTTATCAGTTGCCAACTATTCTCTCTCTCCCTCTCTCCCTCTCCATATCTTTCTTCTCTCTATGTGTATGCTAAAAGTATGAATTTGTTGAAGACATTATAATATTTACTTCCTAACTACATCTGAACATAACTCTAAAAATGAACACATTATACTACATGAACAAATAATTTTATATTCAATAAATTTTTTTTTAATTTTGGAGAGTAAAAATGAGATGCTGTTTTTAAAAGTTTAGTTCTCTCATATAAATAAATTACCAAAAAGTGGAAAACTATTGAAATAAGAATAAAATGGTTGCTTTAGAGACAATTGTGTGCTATGAGATGAACAGTATACCTGACTTAAGTTCTTCCACTGACATCTGCCTGTTCATATATCACATTGAGTTTGTTAATAAACATGGGGTTTGAAATGCAGATTATTTTACTATCCATTATATTATGAATAACTAGATCTTCTATTTATGAGTTACTCAATAAAAAAACTAATGAATTAATGAGTGAATAAAGTATAAAAATATTTAGTCTCCTGGTGTCGTTGGGGGATTCCTTCAATGATCCATGTGTAAGATTTCACTACATTTTCACTCTCCTGCTCATGGTGTTCATACTTTTCATCATTACTAAATGCTACTACTTCTACTTAGTAATCAGTAGAACTATGAATAAAACCGAATTAGGCTTATTTTCTCTTAGCTAATATATCATACTATTGCTTACTATAAGTAAATTTTTGACATATTTGTTAATGAAGATCTTCATTTTTCACCTATAAAATTTTATATATTTTAAGCTTTACTTTTCAATAGGTTATGGTTTTAACAAACTGTTCACATTTCTCTACCATGCTTCACTTTATGTGTGGTTGACTATGAGAGCATTAGCATTTTTTTATTATATCCTGAGTTTCTCAATCTCTTTTTATGCCTATATTAAATGTTCCTTTTTAATATACTTTTATTGGTGCATTGTAACCATACATCATAGAAGCATACATACACATAGCACCTGGTGCATTTCCCTCCAGAAACCACCCCACTTCATTCTCCTCCCTGTTCATAAAATTAAAATTGGTATTGATAGCATCACAAATGTACATAGTTTTTTCATCAAGCCTCCCTTTTTTCCTCCCCGCTTCCCTCCCCAAATTCCCTTCCAATATTCTACTGGTATAGCTCCTCATTTATCTGAAGTCCCTTCTGTTTCCTATTTTCTCTCTATCTTCCACTTACAGAGAAAACATATGACCCTTCACTTTTCTGAAACTGGTAAATCTCAGTTATCATAATGTTCTCTAGTTCTATCCATTTTTCTGCAAATGACATAATTTTGTTCTTTTCCATGGCTTAGTAAAAGTCCATTGTGTGTATATACTACAGTTTCATAACTCATTCATCTTTTGAGGAACACCTAGGCTGGCTCCATAGTTTGGCTATTATGAATTTTGCTGCTATAAAGATGGATATGCATGTACCACTATTATATTCTTTCATTCCTTTGGAAAGATACTCAGGAGTGGTATTGCCGGGTCATATGGTGGTTTTACCATATGGTACTGACTTTTATTATATTCTTTTTATTAAAGTGTTTACATAATCACTGGACTTTAAACTTCTTAAAGGTAAAGAGAGTAGTGTCTCATATATCCCCAGAACCTCATACTTTGAAAGCAAATGTTCAGTAAAAGAATAAGAGCATAAAAATAATAAATGGGAGCCGGGCGTGGTGGCGCACGCTTGTAATCTCAGTACTCTGGGAGGCGGAGACCGGAGGATCTGGGTTCGCAGCCAGCCTCAGCGCTCTCTCTCTCTCTCTCTCTCTCTCTCTCTCTCTACTTAGTGAGGCCCTCCGCAACTTTGTGAGACCAGGGCCGGGGGGTGTAGCGTGGAGGTAGAACGCCCCTGGGTTCAATCCCCGGTACCGCAAAAAAAAAAATGGCATAAGCCATTAAATAAAATTAAATATTTTAAAAGCCATGAATTAAGTAATATAGCATAGAGTCTTAGTAGAGAAGTATTCACCGAAACCAGATAGGAAGTGAGGTAGAATCTACTGCAAGAACAAACATAATGGCATCTGAAAACCAGCCTTAGTTTTTGAAGGTAAAGAGGAAGAATACACTCTAGCTGAAAAAGTAGCAGAGCCAAGTTTCAAAACTTTGGCAAAGAATATAAAAGGAAAAGGAGTAATTACAACAATGGAGTTTCTCAAATATTGATGGATATGTAGTCTAAACCATAGATGTATATGGCAGATTCATACCTACGATGAGTAATTTTAATCACTGCGGCATTATATTTTGTATTTTGCTGTTCAAGCATTGTGATAAGAACTTCATGCACATGATCTGAGAGGGCATTTCTTTATTTCTTTCTTTGTGTGTGTGTGTGTGTGTGTGTGTGTGTGTGTGTGTGGTACTGGGGATTGAACCCAGAGACACTCTGCCTTCAAGCTACACTCCCAGCCTGATTTTATTTCTTATTTGGGAACAGGGTCTTGCTAGGTCTATTCAAGTCTTACTACTTGCTGAGGCTGTCCTCGAACCTATGATCTTCCTGTCTCAACCTCCCAAGTACAGGGATTACAGGCATGCACCACCATGCCCGGCTTCTGAGAGGACATTTCTGATTGTCTGAACTAATTTTCATATATCCAAGAAATGATGGTACAGTCATGATCCACATGATATCTTGGTCAACAACAATCTGTACTTATAACAGGGGTTCCATAAGATTATAATGGAGGTGAAAAATCCCTATCACCTTGCAGCCATCATAACGTCTTAGGGCAATACATTACTTGTGTGTTTATGGTGATGCTGGTATAATAAAACCTACTTTACTGTCAGTCATATGACAGTAGAGCACACCATGTTCCTACACCCTCCCCTGTGTTGCCACAGGGAAACTGACTTGAAATCACAGTTCCTAGAATCCTTTAACAGACAGGTTTTTGATGTACATTCTACCAGTGGGGGCTTCTTGCACAAGGTTTGGTTGACTGAAGAAAGAAGACATTTACCTTCCACAGCATAGAGAGAGGACACAGGCAGGCCCAGCACATTAAAGTAACCACCAAGTTTTCTGCACAAAACACTTGAAAGTAGCTCTGACAATTGGTAGTGATTTGCTATAGTCTGGAAGGCTGTAGGTTTCAAATCTAAGAGCCAAAGGTGATCTTCCTTTACATTTGTTCTTAAAAGTGATAGTTGTGTTAGTAGCTATTTCCTTGAATTCCATTCCTTTATGCCAGAATTTGTAAGGAGTTTCTGCTTTCCAGTCTGAACAGTAATACTGATAGTGTAGAACCCATGACTTGTCACTACCGAAGAAGCCTGCGCCTGCAGGTCATCTACCAAGAATACTTTCACTTAAGAGACTTTAAACACCAGGGTCAACCTTGCACTCAATAAATGATGGTACAGTAGTGAGCCACATGATGCTTTGGTAAAAAAAAAAAAAACACTGCACATATAATGGTCCCATAAGATTGATTATAATGGAGCTGAAAAATGCCTATCACCTAGTATCTGAGTCAGCAATCTCACTGCTGTGATAAAACAAATAAATAAAAAACTGACCACACAATTTAGAGGAAGGAATATTTATTTGCTCATAGGTTTTGGAGAATTTTAGGGGTCAGTCCATGTTAGGCCAGGTCTGAGGAGCTCAGGGCATGGTGGCTGGAAGCAGAGAGAGGGAGAGAGCAAGGCTCTGCTCTCACATCATGGAGGCCAGAAGCAAGAGAGGTCAAATAAGCAAGGGTCACATAGACCCTAAGGCCACACCCCCAGGAACCCACCTTCTGCAGCCACATCCTATCTGCCTAAGTTACAGCCCAGTAAATCTACAATGGATTTACACACCGATGAGATTACAACCCTCATGACTTCATTACACCAAACTTGAACATTAATACATGAGCTCTTCAGTGGACATTCAATACCTAACCATAGTATCTAGTGACACTGTAGCCATTATAGTGTCATAGGGCAATGCATAACTCAGGTGTTCATGGTGATGCTGGTGTGATAAACTTACTGTGCTGGCAGTCGTGGGAAATAGAACACATGTAGTTATGTATAGTACGTAACAGTTGATCATGATAATAAACAACCGTTTAGTAACTGTATAGTAAGAATTAACCAATAGAAAGTGTCTTACAGTAGGTACAGTTACAGATGCCTTGAAAATTCTGCCAGTTTTATGTAAAAGAGTTATCACATTACCATCTCTTATTTTAGGAAACACTAAATTCTTTTAGCTGATTTTAGTTGAGCAGTCACTGATTATTTGTGTGACCACCAAAAGAAAATAGGAGAAACATACTTTACACTTAACACAAAAAGAGAGTGAATTCATTTTTATAGGACTCATTATTATTTGAGTTTTATATATTATGTCCATAGCTCTTTATTTTATCTGTCCAAGAAAAGTATTTACTGTTACCTATAAAAATGTATGTGATTAATATAATAGAGTCATAGTGTTATATATGTGCATTTCCTTAAGCAGAAAGTAGTATTAAATTTGATAAAGTAAGTTTATATATATTGGCTGCAAAGTTCTGTGGATGATATTGCTTTTGCTTGTTTATTTTAACATGAAAGTGTGCAACAGGAAATGGTCAAGTTATTGATGAGGAAATGCTAACAGGAACACTTGCACAAAGACATGCCTAAGAAGATTATTTTCAAAGCCACATATTAAAGCTTTGGGGCCTTTTTATGATCTTTATTCTGCACATGAATGAGTAAAGCTTTAAGACTTAAATTCCCTGAGGCTCCTTAACAGTTAGGGACCAATTTCTTTGACAACTTGGTTACTCAGTGGCAGTGTGGGCAGGCTGTGTCTCAGCATACTGTGTCTGGGGATATAGCGCTTCAACAAACTAGGAACATGTGTTGTAAATTGGAGACGTTTAACAGAGCATTTAATGATTATTTGGTTGAAAATTTCTGTAAAGGGAACAAGAAATTCAAACACCAGGCCCATAATGTTCTTTCTCCTAAACTTTTAAATGAAGTGATTACAGGTTCATTTGTTTTTATATCAGCCACTTTACTCTTTGAGATTTTATATGTTGATGTTTACAGTGACTCATTTTGGTTCAGAAAAACATGAATTTTTAAGTACAATACTTTTAAGAAAAAGAAAGTAATATGTCACATGTAAATATTAGTTATGATTATTGTATTAGCTAGAAATCAGACTATGGATATTTAAACTAAGGTATTATTTAATGATTCAAATATGTATTTGTTAGCCAGGCAGAGAAGGACAAATACTACATGATTCTACTTATATAAGGTATCTGAAAAAGTCATACCCATAGACTTAAAGAATAGAATTGTGGTTGTCAGGAATTAGGGGGAGGGAAAATGGGGAATTGCTAATTAATATATGCAAAACTTCAGTTATTCAAGATTAATCAATTATAGAGATCTGATTTGGAACATGGTCCTTGTTGATAACAGTAATGCATTGTATAGTTAAAACTTAAAGAGCCGGGCGTGGTGGCACACACTTGTAATCCCAGTACTTTGGGAGGCGGAGACCGGAGGATCCGGGTTTGCGGCCAGCCTCAGGTCTCTCTCTCTACTTAAGTGAGGCCCTCCGCAACTTTGTTGAGACCCGGTTTCAAAATAAAGTATAAAAAATAGGGCTGGGGATGTAGTGCGGAGGTAGAACGCCCCTGCGTTCAATCCCCGGTACTGCAAAAAAAAAAAAAAACATAAAGAGAGTACTTAATACTTAAAGAGAGTAAGTGTAATGTTAAATGTTTTTACTCTAATAATTAATTATAGAAATATCTAATGCAAAGTGTTATTTTTCTTTAAGAATTATTAGAAACCAAACTATTTCACATAAGATTTGCTCTCCTAGAAACATTTTAAATATGCCAAATGGCACAATTAGTAATAGGCCCTATATTGTAGAAATATATCTCCAGAATTTATTTTTCTTACATGACTGAAACTTTGAACCCTGTGAAAAACACCTCAACATTTCTTCCTTCCCTGCCCCCTGGCAGCCACCATTCTAATCTCTGTTCCATGTGATTTTTCTATCTTAAGATTACATATGTAAGTAAGATCATGGGGCATTTGTCCTTCAGTGCCTGGCTTAGTTTACTCAGCATGAAGTCCTCCAGACATCCATGCTATCACAAATAGCAGGATTTTTTTCTTTATAAGACTGAATAATATGCTATTTTATATGTATGCCACATTTTCTTTATCTATTGATCTGTCAATGGACATATAGGATGTTGCTGTATCTGGACTATTGTGAACAGCAGATACATCTTCATGATTCTTATTTCAAATCATGTGGTTAGATATCCAGAAGTGCACCACTGGCAGTACTATTTTAAAAATTTTTAGGAACTTGTGTGATATTTTATGCAGTGACCATATCAATTTATATTCCCACCAATAGTTTACAAGACTTCCTTTTTCTTTCTTTTTTTATTGGTGCATTGTAATTATGCATCATAGTGAGATTCAGAGTCATACATACATACATGCACGCAGCATTTGTTGTGTTGATTCCCTACAGTTCACATGATACAGGCAACTTCATGTATGAACAAAGAGTTATTTGAATAGTTACCATCATTAGATCTTTCCTTTTACCTCCCCCCTTCTTCCACTCCCCTTTCCACTAGTATCTCCCCTCATTTATTTGAAGTCTTCTTTATTTCCAAATTTCTCTCTAGCTTCCACATGAGTGGAAACATACGGCCTTTCACTTTCTGAGACTGGCTAATCTCACTAAGCATAATATTCTCTAGTTCCACCCATTTTCCTGCAAATGACAAAATTTTGCTCTTCTTTATGGTTGAGTAGAATGCCATCATGTGTATATACCACAAATTCATAATCCATTCATCTGTTGATGGATACCTAGGATGGTTTCATAGTTTGCCTACCATGAATTGGGCTGCTATAAACATAGATATGCATGTGTCCCTATAGTAATCTGATTTCAAGTCCTTTGGGAAGATCCCCAAAAGTGGTATAGGGTCATAAGATGGGTCCATTCCCATCGTTTAAGGAACCTCCATACCAATCTTCATAGTGAGGGTACTAATTTGTAATCCCACCAATAATGTATCCTGACTCTTCTCAACACCAAAGAAAAATGCTATGTTTTGCAGGCAGAAGTCTGCTGGGCTAAGAAAAACATCCCAGCAAAAGTCCCAATCCTCCAACTCAACCTAGAAGAAATCCAGCCCCATTTAAAGAGACTTCAACAACATGGCATTATCACGTCATGCCAGTCCCATTAAAATACTCCTCTTTTGTCAGTAAAAAGCCAGAAACACAGGACTACTGACCAGTATAGGACTTGTGGGTCATCCACCAGGCCAGTTACCTACATCTTCTAAGTTTGCTCCTGGCCACTGCAGCCTGATTCACATGCTTGGACTTAAAAGATCCATCTGACTCCTATAAACCAAGAAATGTTTCCCTTTAAATAAAAAGACCCAGAAGCTAAAACTAAAAATCAGTACACTTGGAGGTCCTGGCCTGTAAACTCAAGTATTTTCCTTCCCATACCTTGGGCTACACCCTCCTCCAGTATTTTGGGGACATGATACTCCTAAAGGCTATGCCAGAAAAGCAGGCCAGCTGCTCATGTGGTTACAAGGTCTCTGAAAAGGGCCTAGGTCTTCCAGCAAAAAGTAAAGTATCTGGGATTCACCATCCAAAAAGAGAAGAGAATGTTGTGGGCAGGAAAAAAGGAGACAGTTCAAGCTAATTCTGCCAAACAGAGAGCCCTCCAGAAATTTCTGAGAGTGGTAGGGTTCTGTCACATTTGGAGTTCAAATTTGCTGTCTCAGTAAAACCCTTTGTATGGAAAAAAAAAAAGAACAACAACAGGCCTTTCAACAACTTAAAAGGCAACTGCTAAAATCTTTTCAACTTGATTGTCTCAAAAATAAAGACAGCAGTCCAGATTCTGGTCCAACAACCAACACCAGGCTTACTTTATGAAAACTCTCATATATGTACCATGCATCTCATGGTACATACCTTGAATCCAGTCACCCTGCTGCCACACAGCGATGAGCCACTGACCCAGGACTGTGAAAAAGTGCTGACATAAATCCACTAAGGGAGGCCAGACTCAAAAGCAAACCATGGACCAACCTTGTGTTGTGAGGCAATGTCCCAATCAAGACCAATCAGACCAATAATGGTATTAACTGGGAGTCTTTATTACTGGCCGACCAGGACTACACAGGGCATAAGACCCAAGTGCAGTGTAGGGCTGTTCTTCAGCAGGTCTTATATACAGAAAAAATTAATAGCTCAGGGTGAAAAGTTCAGGTTCCCATAACAGGTTCCCATAGCAGGGGTGGGAAGCCCCAAACAGTTTTTACAGCAGTAGAGCAAGCAGGCATAACGAACATATAGAATCAAAAATAAGTGGTTAGCACAGTAACACAATAACAATGACACAATAACAGTAACACAATCTTGTTACCCATTACCCTGCCAACATCCTGGTTTGATTTTTCCAAGGCAAACTTCCCTGTTCTAGGGCCCGGTTTGGTGGCATTTTGAGTAACAATATGGAGTTACTCTAGCTAGCAAGTTACTCTGGCCAACAAGTTCTAACTATGCATCATCACACTTTGTCTTAAAAGTCACCCGGAATGTGACAGTTGCCCTGGGCATCACTTGGGAGCTGTACTCCACATGTAGGCCACAGAGTTCAGACAAAATAAATAGGGTTAACAAAAATGGGTATTAAAATATATATAAGCCGGGCATGGTGGCGCACGCTTGTAATCCCAGTACTTGGGAGGCTGAGACAGGAGGATCACAGGTTCACAGTGAGCCTGAGCTGCTTAATGAGGCCCTCCGCAACTTAGTGAGACCGTTTTGAAATAAAGAATAAAAAATAGGGCTGGGGTGTATCTTGGCAGTACAATGCCCCTGGGTTTAATCCCCAGTACCACAAAAATATATCAGGTAAGGTTCAAGCCTTATCATTAGACTTGTTTAAAATTACACCTCTTTTGTCTGCAGGACAATTTCGTCCCTCCAGAAAAGCCTCAAAAAGAAAAAAAGAATAAGGGAGAAAAACCTAAAACTGCTACATTCCAGTTAATGAGTTGGCTTTCTCTTTTCTCCTCTCCTTTTGCTTATACTCTGTTCAAAGTTGCTTTAGCTTCTTCCTTTTAATCAATTTATTTTCTAGTTCTGCGTGGAGAAAGAAAGATGGGATTGGGTATCTTTTACTTGTTCTGAACTTAAAAATAAAGCTTCCAGCTTTTCAGAGTTAAGTATAATGCTAGTTCTGAGAATTGCACAAATCATCTTTATTGTACAGAAATAAATTCCTTCTATAATTTTTGAGAGTCTTGGTCATAAAACAATATTGAATTTTTTATGTTCATTTATTGGTGCATTGTAATTATACATTTTGGTATATGTCAGGGTATCAACATCATACATGCACACATTGCACATTTAGCCCTCCCTCCAATCCCACCCTATTCCCTCCCCCTTCCCTCCCTTTCATGCTCCGGATAGTGATTGAGTCTTATAGGTTTGTGCATGTACATCATGTGCTATAGTGTGTTTCCCTCCACCCCCCTCCCAACTCCCTCAGTTAGGTCACCTTCTTTGTCCATCTAAAGATTTCCTCTTCTTCCCTTCTAAGTCCCTTCTAAGTCCCATTCTATCTAGCTCCCACAGATTAGGGGGAACATCTGATTTTTTACT
>PVJS01031937.1:0-23089 GCA_004027185.1 Glis glis | reverse complement strand
TCACCATCACCATCACCACCACCATCATCACCATCATCATCATCATCACCACCATTGCCATCATCATCATCACCATCACCATTATCATTTTTAATATAATTATTGTCATCACCATCATCATCACCACCATCACCATCATCATCACCACCATCACCATCATCATCACCACCATCATCATCATCATCACCACCATCATCACCATCATTATCACCACCACCATCACCATAACCATAATCATAATCATCACCATCACCATCATCATCATCACCACCATCATCACCATCATTATCACCACCATCATCACCATCACCATAACCATCATCATAATCATCACCATCATCATCATCACCATCATTATCACCATCATCATCATCACCATAACCATCATCATAATCATCATCACCATCACCATCATCACCATTACCATCATCACCACCTTCACCATTATCATTATCATAATTATTATTGTCATCATCATCACCATCACCATTATCATCACCATCATGATCATCATCATCACCACTATCACCATTACCATCACCACCATTACCATTATCATTATTATCATAATTACTATTATCATCATCATCGTCATCACCACCATCATCATCATCATCACCACCATCATCATCACTATTATCAATCCTCTTCACAAGCCCCTTCACCTTTGAGAACCTCGTCCTCACCTGTGAGAACCTTTAGGCAAAGTGTTCTCAGTACCAGCAAAGCCGAAGCACCAATCAGAAGCCTCTCATAGTGCAGGAAGAAGCCAAGATTGCTTTAACATCTTTTATTGCTCTTACAAAATAGGTTTGCACCCTAATCTATATCTTTGCATGTGACTTTGAGTTTTTATTTGCTTTCCATTGAGCCGAGCTGACATTTCCAGGCAGAGGGCATGGTATACAGTAAAGACTGGATTCTGGAGCTGAACGGCACTGGCTTGGGTCCTGCCTCTGCCGGCCTCAGTTTCCTCACCACTGAACTGGGTGATCAGTGCAGACTTCATGTTAGAGAGTATTCGTGAGAATGGGTGAACGCTGCATTTAAAACATTAACAATGACATCCAGTGCTTGGACAGGCCCAGAAAATGTTAGTTCTTGCTAGAATTAGTGTTGATGTCTTCTTTTTGGTTTATGTGGGTTTTACTAGCCTAACATGTGCCTATCCACATTGGTTTTATGTTTAGAACAATCGTTGGAATACTTCCGTGAAGGCTAATTGACAGGAAGTTCCACCATATTTGTGAGAGCCTTCTGTGGAAGTGGACGGACTGGACTCTGTGCCTCCGTTCGGCCATGTAGCCTCTGTCTGTCCTGAGGTGAAGATTCTAGCATGTGTCATTTATCTGGTAGGAGACTCCAGGACACATCAGCAAGACAGCAGGGAGGTGAGACAGAGAAGACAGCTAATGAAGGGTCCTTTCCACACCATCACCGCTGTGGGTAGTGGGAACTCAGTCCACTGGAGCCTCTGTGAAACCATACAGAATAAGCCTCCGGGTGTTTCAGCTGAGCAGAGAGCTGAGGTGTTTGTGCCCCGGGGGTATTAAATCCCCAGCACTCGGTCTGCGTAGACGGAGTAGGAAAACTTCCTGCTGAGAGATCTGGGGGCTGAGAATGGAAAAGAGCTGGCCCCAACTGTAAGCCTCAACTTCCCTCTCTGTAAAATGGAGATATTTATAGTACCCGACCCTGCTGTTTTGGGTAAGGAAAGCCATATTGTCCTTACAGAGCACAATACATGGTAGATGTCACAACTACCACTGTGTTTATCCCTGGAATTTCTTGTAAAGTCAGGCACAGGGCCCTGGATGTTACTGAGTTTCTGCCAAGATGCGATACATGCAGATCAAGAGCCAGCCTTCTCTGGCAGGCAGAGCTGGGTCAAGCCCCAGTCCTGCCCCGACAGGGAAACCTAGACAGTTGGTGGAGCGCTCTTAGACTGGGTTTCCTCTTGTAAAACAGAGTTGATAAAACTATCTTTGGGCTGTGGGGAGAATTAAATAAAATCTTGCAAAAATTCACCTTGAACAGCAACGCCCCTTCCATCTCAGAGGGGTGATTAAAAAAAAACACAATCACAATTTGATTAAATTCTCTCTCTTTGGATGACCACCCGGACGATGAAGATTTGATTGACCGTGATGAAAGAGAGAAAATAAAAAAAAGAAAAGGCAGAGAGAGAAAGAAACAGGGGGAAGATAAAATGTAGACACATGTGCACACACGCACACACACACACACACACACAGGCCCACCGAGGGACCCCGTCAGTGTATAAACAAAAGGTGGGGGCGTAGCCCTTGCAGCCTTCCCCTGACAGCCAGCGGCGGCCGTGATGAATCTGCGAAGTTATCTAATTTTCCACTGTTTTAATTAGAGACCTGGGCTCTGAGGCCTCACAGCTGGCCTCTTTGGGCTGCGTTCTGTAGCCTGACAGAGAAAAATGTCTCCTGTAACATCAGCCAAGCTCCCTGCCAGACCTGAGCAAGCGAAGCTGCTGGGTTTCATAAACTTGTGGTTTCTGGGCCGAGTGTCGTTTAAACTGGGCCTCCTCTCTGGCCCCCGGGAACCTGGGTTGGGGGCCACCATCGTTGAATAAAGGGTGCTGGGGTGCAGGCAGGGCCTGGGGAGGGGCCTGGCGAGTGTTTCTTGGGTCTGAGCATAGTGGCCACGAGATGGAGTCTCCGAGTGGCTTATCACTGAGCCCAGCTTGGAGCCATGAAGGCTCTGCCTGCAGGACAGGTTTGGATTGCAGACTGTGTGCTCAGAGCAATTTAATTTCTTGTTCAACTTCTGCCAATCCATCTTTTACAATGCTGGGTCTAATGAGCACGCAGCTGGGCAGGGCTCTCTGCACTTCTCCCAGCTCTCTGTCTCTGTGACTCCCTTAAGAGGAGGACAAGGAGCCAGGTGACAGAGTGGTGGCGCACGCTTGTAATCCCAGTACTTGGGAGGCTGAGACCGGAGGATCGCAGGTTCGCGGCCAGCCTCAGCTACTTAGTGAGGCCCTCCGCAACTTAGTGAGACCCTGTTTCAAAATAAAGAATAAAAAAACAAAAAATAGGGCTGGGGGTGTAGCTCGGAGGTAGAATGGCCCTGGGTTCACTCCCCAGTACCGCCAAAAAATAAAAATAAAATAAAAAAGAAGAGGACAGGGGGTGTGGAGAGAGGGCCCCAGAGTCAGACCCACCCCGAGCCGCAGCTCCCTCCGCCTGGCCACCGAGCACCACCTGGGGGCGTGTCCAGCCTTGAGCCTGTTCATTTCCCTGCAGGGCGACAGTCGTGAGAGTATCGATAGGCCACGGAAGCCGTGGAGACTGGATGAGACGCTGAGTAGCAGAGAGAGAGGGAAGCGGCCAACGTGGACAACAAAATGTCCCGGGAGGTCCGCGTGGGGCTCTGGTGAGGAGCACGCTCAGATGCCTTAGAACTGCTGTCTCTGCCATGTTGCTGAGACCACCCAGGGCGACGACAGAGCCCACCTTTCTCAGAGCGGATATGAGCCCTCTGGAGTCTGAGCAGCTGTCCTAACGTCGCTGTCAGGCACCACCCGCGCTGCCTGCAGGATCCTGCTCAAAGCCTGGGTCACTCGGGGAAGGAGTCTCCTGGTACGTGCCCTGCCCACTGCGGTGGCCGAAACGTGGCCGTGGTTGGCAGGTTCAGAGACAGGAAAGCAAGTCACCATGGGAGGTGTGGGGGAAGATGGCTGTGACCTGGTCTCTTGACTGGTCATAAAAAAAACTACCTGGCCGGGTGTGGTGGCGCATGCTTTTAATCCCAGTACTTGGGAGGCTGAGACCGAAGGATCCAGGTTCACCGCCAGCCTCAGCTACTTAGTGAGGCCCTCCGCAACTTAGTGAGACCCTGCTTCAAAATAAAAGAATAAAAAATAGAGCTGGGGGTGTAGCTCGGAGGTAGAATGCCCCTGGGTTCAATCCCCGGTGCCAAAAACAAAACAAAACCAAAACCAAAAGCAAAACCAAAACTACCTGAAGTAAATGAGCTCAGGGGTGTTAAAAAGAGACCTGTGATGGGATGTTTTCTTGACCTGAAAATAACTTAGCTCAGAATCACGCGCATAGACTCTCAAAACACGAGTCCGTTGCCTGCTTCCTCATTAAAAAAAAAAGACGCACTCATGCACATCTGCACATCCTAGACGTTCATCAAATGATTGTCAAAATTGGTTACTTTTGGCCATAAAAAAAGATTTGACTTCCAAAATGGATAAACAGGTATAGCACTGATCCTCCCACATATATTTAAGATAAAGATAAAATACATGAAATGACAGATTTTATTTTGTTTTCTTTAGCTTTTTTTTGTGGTGCTGGGGATTGAATCTAGGGGCATTCTACCTCTGAGCCCCAGCCCTATTTTATTTTTTATTTTGAAACAGGGTCTCACTAAGTTACTAAGGCTGGCCTCAAACCTGCAATCCTCCTGCCTCAGCCTCCCAAGTACTGGGATGATGGGTGTGCACCACCACGCCCGGCTAGATGACAGTTTTTAAAGATATTTGGCATCTCTGAGCAATGAGAAACAAATGAAAGCCAAGCATCTGGACAGGTCAAGCTGCTTCCCAGGAACTGAACTGCATCCCCAGACAAAACCCAAGGATATTGTCAGGAAAACAAAAACAGCTAGCACCCAACAAGGTGAAATTGAAACATTTGGCATCTGATCCCAAATTACACAGGTTGCAGACAAGCAGGCTATAAGCCATAGAGAGAAATCGATCCCTCAAAGACGGGCACGAATGATGTTGGTGAGAGACCTGGCAGCCGAGGGCAGCGGCGGCGTTGACGACTGTGCCTGTGTCTTCAGAAAGTTAGAGCAACGTTGAGCGGGATAAGCCAACAGGTGGAATGTATTCTTTAAAAAGACTCCAATCAAAGCAACATCCGAAATGAAAAATATACTGAGTAGATTAACAATGTGTAGACATCACAGAAGAAAAGATCATGGAACTTGAAGCCAGAACAACAGAAACCATCCAAAGTGAAGCACAGAGAACACATTTGGGGGAAAGCATGAGCAGAGCTTGACAGGGAGGGGTGTGGACAACACCAAGCGCCTCAGTGCATATGTGATGGGAGTCCCCCAGAGGCAAGGGAGGGAGGGAGGACAGAAAGAATATTTGAAGAAATAGAGGCTGAAATATTTCCAAATTTGATAAAAACTATACACCCATCATACCGCCAACCCCAAAGCAAAAGAAACATGAAAAGCCAGGCACAGTGGCACATGCCTGTAATCCAGTACTTGGGAGGCTGAGGCAGGAGGATCACAGGTTCGAGGCCAGCCTCAGCAACTTAGAAAGACTCTGTTTCAAAAATTAAAAAAAAAATTAAAAGGGTTCGGGGTGCAGCTTAGAAGTAGAATACCCCTGGGTTCAATCCCCGATACCAAACAAACAAACAAAAAATAAGAAAACTATACCAAGCCACATCATGATCAAATTTCTTAAAACCAATGATATCCCCAGCACTGCAAAGAAACAAGCAAAAATTAATGATAAAGAAAAAATCTTACCCAGGTGTGTGGTGGCACGTGACTGTAATCTTGGTATTTGGGAGGCTGGGACAGGAGGATTACAAGTTCAAGGCCAGCCTCAGCAACTTAGTGAGACCCTGTTTCAAAATAATAAGGGCTGGGGTGTAGCTTGGAGGTAAAGCACCCCTGTGTTCAATCCCTAGTACAAAAAAAAAATTAAAGAGAAAATATTAAAACATTAGACAGTAAATAAGGATGACAGCAATTTTTTGCCAAAACAATGCAAACCAGAAAACAGTGGAACAATTGCAAAATATTGAAATTTTTTTCATCCTAGAATTTATACTCAGTGAAAATAACTTCCAATAAGAGAGGTGAAATGAAGATCTTTTCTGACATACAGAAGCAGGACAGATTCATCACCAGAGAACCTAACTACAAGAAATGTTGAGGGACGTCCTTCAGGCTGGAAGGGAAGGGTGACAGATGGAAGTCAGGTCAATGCAAAGGAAAGAGGAGCTCCAGAGATGGTACCCATGTGAGTGAGGATGAAAGCCATCTTTCTTGTTATCTAAATCTCATTAAAAGAGAATTGGCCATTCAAAGCAAAATAAAAGCAGTGTATCTGGGGGCTGGTGACACATGTAAAATAAAAATATATGACAATAATCACACAAAGGCAAAAAAATGAGAATATGCTGCTGTGAGGCCCTTATATGTGAAGTGATGTCATCTTGCTCATAGGTGGTTTAAGGTGAGTTACAGACATATATTCTATGAATCACACTATCATGTATAATCACAATGCATCAACAAAAAAAAACTTTAAAATAAAGACGGGTATTCTAAACTCTGAAGCAACCACTGAAACAATAAGATATATCTAATAATCCAACAAGAGAAGATAAAATAAAGTAAAATTATAATAACACTCGGTGAATCGAAACAAAGAAGAAAATGAAGAATAGATGGGATGAATGGAAAACAAGTAACAAGATGGTAGATTTAAACCCAACCATGTCAATTATCACATTAAATATAAATGGCATAAACCCAATTAAAAGGCTGAGATTGTCAGGTTGAACAAAAAAGAAAAACAAGACCGAACTACGTTCTGCTTATGAGAAATACACTTTAAATATAAAGACCCAAACAGGTTAAATGTACAAGGATCAGCAAAGATGAACTGTGCAACCACAAAATTTTTAAAAAGCTGGAGTTTCAAAGGTGTGGATTTGTTTAAGGACTACTAAAATTTGGAAATGAGAAGACAATCTCAGAACACCAGAGGCACAGTGAGCTCTGTGCCTTGGAAAGTTATATTTCAACTAAGATGCTGTTCTCAGTTGTCACTAACAAAGGCCCTTTGTGTGCCTGGAAACCATTAAAAATAGGACCTGACCTTGCTTTTGTAGGTGTGGTCCTTTTCAGAAGCAGGGAATACTTAAAATAGGAGGCTGTGGCCCGAGGGTATATCTGCAGTGCCTCAGAATTGCCTTCCAGCTTTGTACACACATCAGGTTCTCAGAGGTGCAGGAGTAGACTCAGCTGGCTGACCCAGCACCAAGCCAGAGGCTAAGGACAGAGCTGGGCATGTCCACAGTCCATCCTAAGCCAGCCAGCTCCATCTCTGACAGCTCATGGAGAAATGGTGGGTGGTTGCAGTTAGTTCAGGGGAAGCAGAGCCTCCATCAACCTGCTGGGCAGGTAGGGGCACTAAGGGCTGAGCTAGAGTGAAGCGGACACATCTCCAGTGCCTTAGAGCTCTGGGTGGCATTCAGTGCTGATACAGACTTCCTGAGCACCCTCCATGGGCCAAACAGCTTGCAGGGCTGCGTGTGCAAGACCCTAGTGCATTCTCTCAAAAGCACTGCAAGGAGAGCAAAGCCATGTATCAGCCAGCTTCTGCTGTGAAACAAACCACCCCAAACTCAGAGGCTTCTAAAGAAGCACTCACTTATTCCTACTCAGGGGTCCCCAGGCTGTGGGGAGTTCAGGCACAGCAGCCGTGTTGGCAGGTGTCTGCTGGAGGAGCAGGTCTGCCTGAGCTTGTCTCCTACTGCTGGCTACTCAGATCTGTCCCATGTGTGTATATTCTGGGGCCCAGGATGGCAGGGCACCTGCTGCCCAGGGAACAGTCCTCTGGTGACAACAGCAAGAGGGACAAGGAGGCAAGCCCCTCCACAGACTCATTTCATTCTCTGAGTCTTGTCCCTCCTAGCATCCCACTGGCTGAATCAAATCCCATGCCACATCTCACAGTCAAGGCACAGAGGACTATGTGTCCCCTTCAGTAGAGGGACCCGTGAGGCCAAGACAGAGGGTATGGACACAAGGAGAAAGGGGTCAATACTTAGATGTCCCATGTGTCAAAGAGGAGAGCCCTGAGCCACAGACAGGCTAAAGAATTTTCCAAGGTTACAGATCTGGAAAAGAGAAGAGCTTCTACTCCTGAATGTCCGGTTTCCATCATACCCCATGGCAGAGCCAGGCAGCTGCTATTCTGGGGTTAGGTTTAATAGTGCAGAGAGAAGACATAGTCCCCAGACATGATGGTGGCTTTCCCTCTGTGCAGTCTCATGCTGGAGCCTGATGGTGGCAAGGACAGCATCAGAGATGAGTCTGACGGACTAGTACATATTGCTTGTTGACAACCCAACACCAAACCCCCTTCTTTTTTTGCTAACAGAACCCCAATTCTGTGTGAGCATTGTGGGTAGGAAATGTGAATGGATAGATGGTGGTTGGGTGGATGGATGGATGAGTGGGTGGGTAGATGGATGGATGGTGGATGGATGGATAGATGAATGGATGAGTGGGTGGGTGGGTAGATGGATGGATGGTGGATGGATGGATGAATGGATGGATGGATAGATGATGGATGGATGGATGGATGGATGGATGGATTGGTAGGTGGGTAGATGGATGGTGAATGGATGGATGGATGGATGGATGGATGGGTGTATGGATGGGTGGGTGGATGGTGGATGGATGCATGGATAGATGAGTGGGTGGGTAAATGGATGGATGGTGGGTGGATGGATAGCAGATGGATGGATGGATGGATGGATGGACAGGTGTATGGATGGGTGGGTGGATAGATGGATGGATGGTGGATGGATGATGGATGAACAGACGGATGGGTGTATGGATGGGTGGGTGGATGGTGGATGGATGCATGGATGGATGGTGGATGGATGGTAGGTAGGTAGATAGATGGGTGGTGGATGAATGGATAGATGGATGGATGGATGGATGGATGGATGGATGGATGGACAGGTGTATGGATGGGTGGGTGTATGGTGGATGGATGGATGGATGGATGGATAAGTGGATGGGTGGATGAGTGAATGGGTGGGTGGATGGATAGATGGTGAATAGTAGATGGATGGATGGTGGAAGGATGGATGGATGGATGGTAGATGGTGGATGGTGGATGGATGGATGGATGGATGGATGGATGGATGGATAGATAAGTGGATGGATCCTGATTGGTCGACACCAATCATGGCTCTCCCATTCTTTTTACCAGGAATTGGTGTGGCCTTTGAGACTTCTGTCCCTGGGCTTTTCAGGTAACGGAGTCAATCTTTCCATTTTTTATGCAGCTCGAGCAGGGCCTCCTGCTGCTCTGGCATGGTGGCCCATTCCCTTCAGGGCCCCTGGTCAGAGGAGTAATCTGCATGACCTCTGCAGGGTCGAATCACGCTCCACAGAAAGCCCGTCCCTCCCCGTGGAAGCCCCTAGAGCTGGGATACTTTTTCCAATCCCGGGAAACCTGGGGTGGGGGTGGAGATTCTGACATGCCCCTCTCTTCACCCTCTTCCATCATGCAGGCTCGGCTCTTCACAGCGTCCTGCAGGGGATCGTGATAAAGCCGGCAGCTGGACCTGGGGGGGGACGTGAAGGCTCGCCCCTCTCCAGCGACATGCCTAATTAAATCCGAGGGCCAAGGCCCTTGGACTTGGGAACATTAACCAGGCCCCACTATCGGCCGGGGGAGTTCACACAGCAGCAACCGGAATGCACAGAGCCCGCAGCTCCGGAGCCGGGGCTTAGAGTGCGCCCTTTGTCCCAGTGGCCGCTCTTAAATCCACCGCCTAGCACTTAGGGCTGCCTGGGAAGGCGCTTTGTGCAGCAATACGGGGCATGATGGGGATTGTCCTGGTGGGGAAGATCTAACAAGGCACAGCCAATCTGCAAGAGGCTGGCTTCCGCCCCGCTGCAGCCCCGTCCCTCCCTCGATCTCTATCTCCTTTCCTCTCTTGGGTCCTGTCTCCCTCTTTCCACATTTTTTCTCTCTCTCCATCTCCTACTCTCTCTGCCCCTTCTCAACCCTATATTCTGTTTGCTTCTGTCTTTCTGCTTCTTGCTGTCTCACTATCAATGTCTGTAACTTGTCTGGTGTCCGCCCGTCCGTCCCAGCCTCTCTCTCTCAATCCGTCTTCTCTCTCCCTCTGATTTCTCTCCCTGGATCATCTGCAAAGATCCAAGTTCCAAATGAGGTCACGTGTCCAGGAAGAACATGAAGCTGGAGGGAGGGGCACAGTGACCCACCCAGCAGAGTCGTGGAAGGCAGTCTCCGAGCCTCGGTCCTTGTCCCTGAGGCAGGTGTGGGACTTCACCCCAGGCACTCATGAGCACCTGAGCATGGGAAGGCCGGCCCAGGCCCGATGCGTTCCATCCCCTGCCTTCCAGCCACTGTAACTCCTCAGGGCCTCAGTTTACCCATTTTGACAGGTGGATTGTCATCCCAGGTGAGACAACATCAGGGGTCTCAGGAAGGCCTTGATCCCCGTCACCGCTGCTCATGTTTGGGCCCACACACAGTGCCCCTAAGGGGGCCCATGGAAATGGAGCTGAGTGCTCCCACGGAGAGGGAGACGAGCTGCGGGGGCTGGAGGTGTGCACGGAGTGGGGGTTCTGGGATCACACGGATCTGGCACAGAGACCAGCCTGATTGTCCACTCCCAGCCTGGCTTCAAGCCAGCGACAAGCTGATCAAGCCTCAGTTTACTGCCCCATAAGATGACAACCATACTCCCAAGTCCCAAGACAGCTGCGGAAAGTGAATGATGGATAGGCTGTTGTGGGGTTAAGACTTCTGACCTGTAAGCTCCTCCCCACTGCCCTCCCCTCTGCCATTCTCAAATCCTGTGAGAGGAGAGGAGAGGAGGACAGAGACAGGGAGGAGGGAGGGAGATAGAGACAGAGAAGCCAACCTGGTCCACATGAGGAAGAGAGAGGGAGCCGGGGAAGCAAAGCTGGGTCTGGAGGAAGACTTGGGGCCAGGCCTGCGAGAGGCTCCCCAGAGAATAACAGAGGAAGAGAGGAGGATGTTTCATGGGAAGCCCTGCTATTGCGGATGAGCAGGCTTCCATGTGACGGACACAGAGAGATGGGAATCAAGCTGGATCAGCAGGCAGCAGCCCAGTGCAGTGGTCGTCTGTTGGGGCGAGTGACATTTTTTGGAAGAGGCCACTCCCCCCATGCCTGGTCACCTTCAGGTTGTAACACCAAGGCCTCAAAGCCATGACAAGACACGCGTGGAAACCCTGAAAACCTCCCAGATGTGGTGGCGCACGCCTGTAATCCCAGTACTTGGGAGGCTGAGACAGGAGGATCACAGGTTCGAGGCCAGTCTCATCAACTTACCAAGACCCTCAGCAACTTAGTGAGACCCTATTTCAAAACAAAAAAAATAAATAAATAAAAAAGAGCTGGGGGTGTAGCTTGGAGGTAGAAAGCCCCTGGGTTCAAACCCCAGTACCACAAAAAATAAAAATAAAAATCTGAAAGCCTTTACTATCTGCCCCTTTTCAAAAACAGTCCGCTGACCCCCACAGCCAAGCTCCCGATTCTGAATCCCAGCAGCCCTGGGCCCCCCTCCCAGCAGCCCTGTGTGTGTCAGGGTCACGGCGTGCAGCCGCGTGGCCCCACAGTGAGTCCTGGACAGGACAAAGAGCAAGCACACTTGAAGACCCCCTAGGAATGGAGTGGCGAGGGAGCGTGGCGAGGACACACGGCGCTCGTGGGCGCCTGGGACGTGGCCAGGTCTGCAGAGGTGCAGGCGGAAGCTCAGGCCACATCGCCTATGTTTCATGTTTTCAAGATTCAATTTCCAGGGCTTGCTTTGCCCCTTCATATATATATATATATATATAATTTTTTTTGGCTATTTTAACGGAGCCTTCAGGGTCGCCATGGGAAGGGGGCTTGCAGGACCTCCGCCTGCTGCTCCTTGCACTCCACAGCTGGTCCCCATCCAGCCGTGGCGGTCACCTCTGATAGCCCCCTGGCCCTCGGCTGCCTTCCGCCTTCCCTCTGATCTTCCCGGCCTTCCTCACAGATAAGGGCAGCCACTCAAGTTCACTGTCTTTTCCCAGCTCACAGCCGCCTGCCGGGGCTCAGCGCAGGGCCTCAGCAGGGTGGGAGTGGGCGAGAAGGGGGCGCTGGGTCCTGAGAACGCACGCCCTTCCCATACGGTCGCAGGCAACCTTGTCATCTGGAAGCCCCTCGTCCTCGGGGGTGGCCTTTTCATGAAGACCACGTCGTGGCTCCCTCTGAGCTGGCGAGCCTCCTGGCCAGTCACAGCTTAACTGCCTGTGGACCCCACCCCAGGCCCGGTCCACTTCCCGAACCCGGGCATCACCTGGGCCGGGACAGAACAGGTGTGACTACGTGAGACCACCTGATGCTGTCTACGTGTCTGAGCCGGGCACTGTGTGAAGACGGCCGCCCTCCACTCCACGTCCACCCGGTTCTCAGGAGACCGAGGGTAGACGCAGCCCCACTTCCGAAGAGCTCCCGGGCCCTGGGCCTGCACACCCGCCCCTGCCTCAGGAGCATCGCGCCATGCCCGAGAGGAGGCGGCTGCCTGCCCCAGGCCCTCGGCCCTCAGCCCCCAGGGCCCGCTTGCGTTTCCCACTCTGCCTTCGGAATTCTAAAACTCGAGTCTGTTTCTCAGAGTTAAAACAACATGCGCTGGGGGATGACTAATGTGGGGGGAAATCCAGTGCTTCTTAGGAAAAATATTCCACAGGCCCTGTTACCTTTTGCTGGGAAACTCCCAGTTCCCACCAGAAAAACAAGAAAGGCCGTCCAATTCCAGGCAGCCGGGCGAGCGCGTGCAGGGCCCCGCTCTCCAGCCTCCGCAGGCCGGCCGCTCGGGGACACCTGTCCTCCCGCAGGAACAGACCCTGCCAATAAACACCCCACCCCGGGGAGACGCCGGGCTGGGGAAGAAATCCATCCGGCCCGCTCCGGATATCCTGGACAATGGTCAAAACGCTTCCTTCCACCGTCCTGCAGAAAAATGTCACATTTTTCTAGCCAATTCTTTTTTTCCTTTCAAGTGGAGAACCAGATTGAGAGCGATTTCCGAAAAACCAGAGCAACCTGGAAATACTCCCCGGACTTCACAGTCCTGGCTGTTCTCATCCCCTCCTCGCCCTCTCGTGTTTATTCAACAGATATTTCTTGAGCCGGTGTTCCACGAATAGCACCCTGCGTGGGGGACAGGGCTCCTGCTCGGACACCTGGCATCGTGAAGGCCGCTCGCTGTCCACCAGTGCACCACGGCGCCCTGCCCAGGAACTACACCTCCCAGCCCACTGGACGAGGAGGTGGGACTCGGTGACTTGGACCAGTCCCCACCTACATAATGAAGAAGAAGCCCGGCATGATGGCACACGCCTATACTATAATCCTGGTACTTGGGAGGCCGAGACAGGAGGATCACAGACTGGAGGCCAGCCTCGGCAACTTAGCAGGATCCTGTTTCAAAATGAAAAAAAAATTTTTTTTTGAAAGGGCTGGAGGTGTAGCTCGGAGATAGAGCACCCCTGGGTTCAATCCCAGTACAAAAACAAAACAAAACAAAACAAAACAAAACAAAAAGAATGCGTGAAGAAAAGCTAACATGGATGTAAGAACAGAAGGAACGCATTCTTCCCCACGCTCCTTCCTGATCTGCTCGCTGAAGCAGGGGACTCCCGTGTCCTGCAGGAAGGACAGAGCCACGAGGCAGAAGGGGCCTGTCCTATAGCCACCGCATCTGACCGCTAGGTGAGAGGGCAAATACCGCAGCCAACCTGCCCCGAAGCATAGACCAGAAGCTACGAGGAGTAGATTTCAGCCCAGGGCAGATCAACCTCAGGAGCTTAACTCCTCCTCACATCCTGGCAGGAATGGAGCCTTTGACCGGGAGATACCAAGGACATTGAGGGGAACCAGAAATCCTTTGACAATCAGAAGTTTTCAAGCCGGGCATGGTGGTGTACACCTGTAATTCCAGAACTTGGGAGGCTGAGACCGGAGGATCGCAGGTTCGGGGCCAACCTCAGCAACTTAGCAAGACCCTCAAAAACTTAGTGAGACCCTGTTTCAAAATTTAAAAAATAAGATAAAAAGGGCTGGGAGTGTAGCTCAGAGGTAGAATGCCCCTGGGTTCAATCCCTAGTACCAATAAATAAATAAATGAGTAAATAAATAAAATAAAAAAGACACTTCTGGAAATTGTGCTAACACTTTACATAGTTTAACATCATATATACTTTATCCAATTTCTATAGGAGGAGGGTTGTCGGTGTCCCTGAAACCCATCTGCAGGCATCTGTGAACACTCTCTTGCAGGCCCAATAGTATTTGAGAATTTAACCCTTAGGCGCCAGCCATCACTGACAGTTATTGGTTGAAAGCCACAGAAACGACCTCTAGCTGATACAGACAAGGAAAGGGGTTTATCGGAGGAGGCTGCTGTCGCGGATGGAAGGATCTGGACTCAGGAGCTCCGCAGGTGGTAAAAGGCCCCTCCGGGTTGGCTGGCATGCTCTGGGGTCCTTCCTCAGGGAGGTCCGGACAGCACTTCCCGTGTTCCCTGTCCTCAGTCCCCTGTCAAGGAAAGTCCGCGACGGTCCATGATCCTTGCAATCAGGAACTGCAGTGTGGGTGCACGTGGCCCTGGGTGCCCGGGCACCGTTCACAGCCCGGCCGCCCGGGAGGCCCAGACACTGCTGCCTGCAATCTTCCACTCCCCCCGCTTCACAACACCGAACAAGGCACGGTCCCCAGACACAGACAGGGTGCTGAGCCAGAAAGAGGACACGTGGCCGCTACCGGCAGAGGTGAGTCACCAGTCGGGGGCCAGCTGAGCTGAGTTCAGTAATAGCAAACTCTTGCCAAGCGGGGGCGCACCAGCGAGGGTGCGCTGCCCAGCCCCGGAGGGGAGGGACGCAGAGCTGGTGGAATTCCAAGAAAAGAGACCCGGAAGGGACCTCGGGAGAAGGGAGCCGCCAGCCCTGCCACCCCCCAGGGACGGCCTTGGGGACCAGTGCCTACCCGGCTCCTCCCACCCCCAGCGCCCTCCTGGGCTCCGGGTGGCCCACCCCAGGAAAGCCGGAGGTCAGGGCAGCTGCAGCCTCCACAGGAGCTAGCACCCATCTCCCAGGGCCGAGCAGGTGGGGGTCGGAGGAGATGATGGAGGGTGCCCCCCATATGTCGAAAGCCATCAAGGTTAGGGGCACCAACTCCAGTCGGGGGTGTCCTGCCACACCCGGCATGACCTCGTCTGCCTCACCGTTGTCTCCCAAGGCTGCGCCCTTCCACTCTGTCCTCCCCGCGGCTGCAGGTGTCAGGGGCGGTGACGTTCCCGATGGGGTCAAAGCCTCCCCAGGTTCTCCGCATGTGCCTAGTGAATATCGGGGTCTGCCTTGTGTGTTCCGGGAACAGTGTGGCCCGTGCCGTGCCAAGGAATGCTCCAGAAGGGGCCTGGCATTGCCTCTGGGCCGTCAGCCAGCGCCTTCCTCCCTTGCCCCTCGGATAGCGGGGCCTCCTGTCCCCTTGCAGGCCTGCAGGCCGCAGCAGGGAGGAGGCCGAGTCCTGGAACACAGCAAGACCAGCCAGCCAGCCTCGCCTTGAGATCTGCCTGCAGCGCTGCGCCGTGTCCTCGGGGCCAGTCACAGGGCCACCTCGCACCCAAGCTACTGAGCATGCTGTCGGCAGCACAAATCCCGCCCCAGTTCCCAGTGACAGGCCACCTTTCCCAAAAGCCTTCTGAAGGCGTCAGTCAAGCAGTCTGGTTGGAATACACTCAAGAGTGTCGGAACAACGCAGCAAGGACCATGTGGGACACTGGAAGATATGAGATGGGCTTGAACGGTGGTCTCAGAGGGCTTCCTGGAGGAGGCAGAGAACGGTTGAAATAGGTAGGGACCCCGGAGCCTCGAGGACGCGTTAGAGGCCAGCTCACGGGGCGGTGCAGGAGTGGGAGCGGGCCCTGGGACCGCCCACGCAGCAGAGGGAGGCGTGCTGAGAGAAGCTCCTGAAAAGACAGGAAAAGTCATTTTTCCACACAGCAGCCCAGTCGTGGGCACGAGGAGCTGTTCTCTGGGGGAGCTCATCTGAGTACCCATTTTTTATTTCAAGTTCCTGGGGCATTTGGAGCAGAGTGTGAAATCACATTTATCCAGAGAGGTGGGAACCTTTCTGAGGGGCCATTTATCCCCCAGTCCCCAAAATAGGTTCCCAAGACGCGGCGGAGGCAGAACCGTGAATAATGTTTCGCACCGCCCGGGGCTCCTCCTAGCCGCCTGCTCTCAGCCGCCGGGGAGCGGCCGGCCCTGTTCGGCTCGGGCTGGGGTGGATTCTCTTCTATTTTTGCACCCTTGGGTGTCTGGGTGCATTGACCAACTAGACGCACGTGTTTCGTTTGGCAGCGGGACGTTGGAAGCGGCTGAGGGGAGATAGACCTTGGCTAAGAAGGCATCTGCATTCCTCCCTCGGCCGCTCCAGGGGCCCGAGTTGAAAAGGAGGCTTATTCATCACGCGGGGTGGAATTTGGTCCCCCGGGTTACTGGCTTCAACCCCTCTCTCGGCCCATGTAATCAATCATGCAAATGGCCACTTATCTGTGAGGAACAACGCCGTCATGTGTGTGGAGGGGCCTGGCACTCGGCGCACAGTGGCCCGTGGGTTCATGGGGTTTGGACCAGGCCATCAGGAGACGCCCCGCTTCTGGGAGAGGGAGGCGCCGAGCAGGCAGAGAGCTGGGAGTGCAAGCCCAGCTGGTAAGGAATCAGAGAGGTTCCACGGGAAAACCAGGGAAGTGACAGGGCCCTGACACCCTTGCAGCAACAGAGACCCTTCCCTTAAGGTTTAGTAGGACAGCCAGGCGCGGTGGCGCACGCCTGTAATCACGGTACTTGGGAGGCTGAGCCAGGAGGATCGCAGTTTCAAGGCCAGCCTCAGCAACTTTACCAAGACTTTCAGCGACTTAGTGAGACCCTGTTTCAAAATAAAAAACAACAACAACAAAAAAGGCTGGGGGTATAGCTCAGAGGTAGAATGCCCCTGGGTTCAACTTCCAGTACCAAAAAAAGAGAAACAGGGGTGTTTCTATCTCTGAGCTACACCCCCAGCCCTATTTATTTATTTACTATTTATTTATCTACTTATTTATTTATTTTTGTGGTACTAGGGATTGAACCCAGGGGCATTCTACCTCTGAGCTACACTCCCAGCCCTATTTACTTTATTTACTATTTATTTATTTTTGTGGTACTTGGAATTGATCCCAGGGATATTCTACCTCTGAGCTATACCCCTAGCCCTATTTATTTTATTTATTTATTTATTTATTTATTGCAGTACTGGGGGTTGAACCCAGGGGCATTCTACCTCCAAGCTACATCCCCAGCCCTATTTTTTATTCTTTATTTTTGAAACAGGGTCTCACTAAGTTGCGGAGGGCCTTACTAAGTATCTGAGGCTGGCCGCAAACCTGTGCTCCTCCTGTCTCAGCCTCCCAAGTACTGGGATTACAAGCGTGCATTACCATGCCTGGCTTTTATTTTTTATTTTGAAACAGGATCTGGCTAAGTCGCTGAGGCTGGCCTCAAACCTGCGATCCTCCTGTCCCAGCCTCCCAAGTGCTGGGATTACAGGAATACATCACCACACCTTGCTCATTCATTATCTTGATAAGATGGTGAGTAAGATCCACACAGTGAGGCTCTGCTCACACATGGGTCCTCAGTTCTCTTAGGGAACCCTGGATTTATTTGGCAGGTTCAGGGCAGAAGAGACCGAGGGGCCCCTCACAGAAATGCATGGGGTGACCCCTGGAAGCCCGAGTTTTCAGAAGACACAGAATGGCCTGGAATCCAGCAGAGATGGGTACAAAGTAGAGTCCTACCTCTTCACCTACAGTGGCAATAACTGGACACATTTTTCTAGTCTCCCTGAGGGACTCCTACACCCTCCCAACTTCCTAATCACAGGGCAGGGCTGCACTTCCGGTCCACAGGACCGTTTCTGGTGAATGAGCTATGAGTTTCACGTTTCTAGGCCAGGTTTAATTTCTGGCATGAGACCCTCAAGGGTTTCCTTGCCCTCTTGCCACAGCGACCACTGGAATTCAAGATGGCACCAGCCCCATCAGCCAGGTCCCTGAGTGATCTCTATGTCCCTGAAACTCACAGGGAGCTGGAGGGGTGAGGATAATTAGACCTCTGTTCCTTTAAGCCAGTGAGACTTAGGGGCTGTTTGTTACAGCAGAACGTGGATTATCCTGACTGATGGACGAGCTCCCTGACCTTAGGCCAGTTACTCCCATCCTCTGAGCCTCGGTTTCTTTGCTCTTGGTGTCGGGATGTAGGGACAATACTTCCTACCTAATTTGGTTTGTATAAAGAGGAAGGAAACTTGCATCTACTAAGTGCTCAGCGGGACCTGGACACGGGTCGGTTCTCAGCGAGTCGCAGTGACGCTCGCCAGCCCATGCCGACTGATGCGCACTCTGGCACCGACTGTCTTTTCCTTCCTTCCCACCTTTCCTTGTCTTCTCTGACTTCATTCCCAGACCTCTCATTTTGGCCAAGGCCCCTGGGGTTTGACGTGTGCTGTTTGACACCCAAGTGACACGTGACACACTCCAGGGCCCTCCGTCAGGAAGGCAGGGAGCCGCGCGAGTCCGTTTCCTTGAGCGCGCCTGGGTTTTCTTTCTTTCTTTTTTTTTTTTTTTTAGTTCTGTGAATCCACCTTTTCCATTAGTGGAACTTTTATAGCCTGGAAGGAAGACAGCGAGTCGTACACATTTCCAAGAATTCTTGGGGCCGCGTTCCACAGAGCACAGGACTCATTGTTCAGGCCCCAAATCCCTGCTCTGGACCCAGAGACCTGGAAGGCCCCACGGAGGGGTGGGCACGCTCCCGGCAGCGAGTCTGACTTCGCTCCAGGGCAAAGTGACATCGCCGAGTGACAAAGGGCCCGGGCTTGGACTGGCTCGGCCACGCACATCTGGGAAATGATGCCCGCTGAGCCTTGGTCCCCCCCAGTAAAATGGGATCATAAGAGTGCCCACCGTAGAGGGCTGCTTTTTGTTCACAGTAGTGAGTCTATGAAAAGTACTTAAGAACAGTGAAGGCCGGGCGTGGTGGCGCACACTTGTAATCCTAGTACTTGGGAGGCTGAGTCAGGAGGATAGCAGGTTCAAGGCCAGCCTCAACAACTTAGTGAGGCCCTCAGCAACTTAGTGAGACCCTGTTTCAAAATGAAAAATAAAATAGGACTGGGGGTATAGCTTGGAGGTAGAATGCTCCTGGGGTTCAATCTCTAGTACCACAAAAAAAAAATAACTATGATGGGCACAGAATTAAAGTTAAATCAAGTCCAGCTGCCACTATTTTTATTGTTATTCTAGCTTTGGATCTGGACCAGCCTACCTCTTCCCCTGCCCGCCGTCCCCTTCTGGAAGGGTCTTTCTGTCCACAAACATTCACAGCCACAGTTTCTGACATTCTGATGAGTTGAGATCTCCCATGTGGCAAGTGACAAAGAATTAACCAGAAAGAATTGTCACCGTGCTGGGATTCCTGAAACAGGCCCAGGATTTGTTTCTCATTTGATACATTGGAGCCGGTTATGGTGGGACACTCCTGTAATCCCACTACTTGGGAGGCTGAGACAGGAGGATCACAGGTTCAAGGACAGCCTCAGCAATATAGTGAGACTCTCAGCAACCTAGCGAGACCCTGTTTCAAAATGAAAAACTAAAATAGGGCTGGGGGGGTGTCGTTTGGAGGTGGAATGCCCCTCGGTTCAATCCCCAGGACCACAAAAAGTGAAAATAAATAAATTGGAGCCCAGTAATTGATGGAATCATTTTCAAATGCCTCTTCTGATATGTTTTCTTTTTGGTGGTTTAGATCTCTTTTATTAAAAAAAAAAAACAACCAAAACTAGTGAAGGAAGATTAGAAAGTACAGATGTGCGTAAATAAGAAGGTGAAGCCCCCAGCCCCGCCCCTGCCCTGGGACATCGAACTGACACTGGGACATTCCAGGTCCTCTCTGCTCCTAGCACAGTGTCCCTCTGACCCTGGCACCCATTGTGAAACCCTCTTCCTCACTTCCCTGAGGACACGGGGACCTGGAATGTTGGCAGGACATCCCCCTGCCCCACGCAGGGGGCTCCACGCAGGGGGCCCCACACAGGGGGCCACGATATGTATTACTTTGGTTTGAGACCAGCCTCGGCCACACAGTGAGACTCTCAGCAACCTAGCGAGACCCTGTTTCAAAACCAAAAATTAAAAAGGGTTGGGGGTGTAGCTCGGAGATAGAATGCGCCTGGGTTCAATCCCCAGTAAAACACACACACACACACACACACACACATCAAATAAATGAATAAATAAATAAAATTAAACGGGATATTTCAAGCAATGGCCGGCTGCCTCTAATCACACACAGGCCCTGTTTTGCCCCGGCGCCTCTGTTGCAGGGTCTCTGAACAGTGTCCAGTGTCGCTTGGTCTGTTTTCCAGGCTGGGTGATCATTTGCCTTCTTGTTTCTTTAGTACTGCAGCAGGCCCCCCCTGAGGACCCCCAGCAGGAGGAACTGCTTTCAAAGGCTTGGCAGGCGCAGCCCTCACCTTGCTGCGGGTTTCCTGTGACCAGCCAGGGCCCAGAGACACGAAACAATAGAGGTTGCTCCTGGCCTGGGTGGTGTGACCTCATCCCGCCCGCCGCTGGAGTTCACTACAGAGGAGCGCGACCCGCTGTCCCCAGCAGGCCGGCAGGACCCCTTCAACGCTGTGTTGAGACGGCAGCCTCGGGTCTCACTTCCTCCGGATGTTACAGAGCGACTGCTAGACCTTGGTACAGGGGCTGACAAGCCTCAGGTGGGCTTCTGGGAGGTGGCAGAAGCAGACCAGGCTGAGTCAGGAAAACTGGGTTTCTGGTCCTGCTGTGTGGACTCGGAACCCTCAGGGAGCCTGCTTGAACCCCGGTCTCTCCGTTGGGTTAATAAGGGCGGGAAGGCCTTCCACCAGCTCAAAGACGCTGGTGGGTGACAGCAGAGGCCGTAGCCAAAGATGCTTAGCCAACTGTCACCTCTGTACAGAAATGCAAACACTGCAGAGACTGCTCGGCCAGGAGGGGGCGCTGTCGAGCGTAAGCTCCCCCTCTATTAGACGCCGCTTCTCTAGGTTGCAGGGCAGGAAAGAGAAGTCGCTCTTAAAAGTCAGATAATGGCAAGTGTCGGCAAGGACGTGGAGGACTGGAGCCCTCAGACACGACACCGCTGGTGGCAATGGAAAACCACCCTGGAGGTCCTCCACCCAGCTCGCCCGGACTCACCTACGACCAGCCTCAGATGCCGCTCCTACTGCACGCCCAAGAGAAGCAAACATGTGCGTCCACACCACAGGGTATGCACAGGTATTCATAGCAGCACTATTCATAGTAGCCACGATGGAAACATCTAAATGCCCATCAGCTAATGACGGATAAACAAAATGCGATCCATCCACACGGTGGAATATTACTCAGCCATAAAAAGGAATGAAGTCCACATCCTCCCTCAATTTTCACAGACAAACAAATGGTATTTTAAGCCCTGGTCTTACTCATTTTTTGGCCTGTAACTGTGTGAAAGAGACTTTTAAAATAAGAAAAGTTCACCGGGCATGGTAGCGCATGCTTGTCATCCCAGTACTTGGAAGGCTGAGACCGGAGGATCGCAGGTTCGTGGCCAGCCTCAGCTACTTAGTGAGGCCCTCTGCAACTTAGTGAGACCCTGTTTCAAAATAAAGAATAAAAAATAGGGCTGGGGGTATAGCTCAGAGGTAGAATGCCCCTGGGTTCAATCCCCAGTACTGCAAAAAAAAATTTAATTAATTAATTAAATTAAATTAAATAAGAAAAGCTCATCTCATCCGTGTGGGAAACCAAAAGCTCCCAGGAATGAAGAAATGACCTTCAACTTCAGGGGACTCGGTCGCCATGCTGACACCAGGCCTAGCACCCATACGAGCTCTCCTTTTTTCCACGCACAGTCTGCTTCTAAAGAGGCCGAGGTCACAGCACACTCGAGCCCTGGTTTCAAGACAAGAACTGTCTTGCAGAGCAGGGTGCTCTGAACTTGCTTCTGTTTCCACGCCTCTGGGGCTCAGTGCAAACTTGCACTCAGAATATTAGGTACATACAGATTTCCTACAGGGAGCAAATAATGCTGAGCCCGCCCTTGGAGACGCTCAGGGAGAGGCACCTGGGAGACACAGAGAGGGGTGGTGTTCTCACGTCGTCCGCAGACCAAATTCGGTGCATTATAGGAACTTCCACTAACGTTCCGTGACCTGAGCCCAGAAAGGGAGAAACTCGATAATGGTGGCTGCGATAATAATAGTAGCTAAACTAGCACTGATAATATTAATAGCAGCAATAACAATAATTTTCTCAAGTAAAGACTATGTAAATGTTGTGGGAGGAATTTTCTTTACTCTCCTAATAAGCTCTAACTATGCTGCTTAAAAGAGAGGCATGGAAATCCACAAGGTCACCTATCTGATCTGGTCCCAGAGCTGACATGTTTACTGCTTTTAAGTAACTTAGCCTAAGTGTGCATCAGTCTCCTCATGGGAAAACTGGACATAGTCATTGTTTTGTGAAAGTCAATGTGTGTTATTATATGTAATGCACTTGAAGTGGTGTCCAGTATGTGACAAGACCTCATAACTTGGTCAGTTTCATCATCGTCATTACCAACATCATCTTCATGACCATGTTTATTACCATCACCATCATCACATTCACCATCGTCACCATCACCATCAACATGATCACACAAACATCATCATGTGGCAGCATCATCATCTCCATCAACATGATCACCATCAACATCATCATGTGACATCATCATCACCATCGTCGTCATCACCATCATCACATTCACCATCGTCACCATCACCATCAACATGATCACATGAACATCATCATGTGGCAGCATCATCATCACCATCAACATCACCATCAACATGATCACCATCAACATCATCATGTAACATCATCATCACCATCATCATCACCATCAACATCATCATGTGACATCATCATGACCATCACCATCAACATGATCACATGAACATCATCATGTGGCAGCATCACCATCTCCATCAACATGATCACCATCAACATCATCATGTGACATCATCATCACCATCAACATCATCATGTAACATCATCACCATCACCATCGTCATCACCATCAGCATCATCATGTGACATCATCGTCATCACCATCAACATCAT
>PVJS01031936.1:0-23091 GCA_004027185.1 Glis glis | reverse complement strand
TGTATTGTTCCTTTTACCAGTAAGAAATGACCTGCTTTAGCCGGGCGTGGTGGCGCACGCTTGTAATCCCAGTGCTTTGGGAGGCGGAGACCGGAGGATCCGGGTTCGCGGCCAGCCTCAGCTCTCTCTATCTCTCTCTCTCTCTCTCTCTCTCTCTCTCTCTACTTTGTGAGGCCCTCTGCAACTTCATGTGACCCGGTTTCAAAATAAAGTATGAAAAATAGGGCCGGGGATGTAGCGCGGAGGTAGAATGCCCCTGGGTTCAATCCCCGGTACCGCAATAAAAAAAAAAAAAAAGGAAATGACCTGCTTTGTCTCTTCTGACAAGTTTAGGTTTGAAGTCTATTTTGTCTGATATCATAGTTGCTACTCCTGCTTGTTTTCAAGTTCCATTAGCGTGGATTACCGTGCTCCATCCCTTCACCTTTCCTTTGAGTATCGTTACTTGTAAGATGTGTTTCTTGCAGGCAGCATATAGATGGATTGTGATTTTTAATCCATTTTGCTACCTTATGTTTTTTGATTGGGGAGTTGAGGCCTTTTATATTCAGCGTGATTATTGAGAGATGAGTTTTAATTCCTAATATATTGAGTTTTATTTGTTTGAGGTAATGTTTGTTCTTTGTCTAGTTATTCATTTGATGGAAATCATTGTTACTCTGGTTCTGGCATTTCTTATTTCTTCTTTGTAATTAATCTCTTTGAGTATTTTCTCTAGTGCTAGTTTGGAAGACATTACATCTTTCAGCTTCGGTTTGTCATGGAAAGTTTTTATTTCCCTGTCAAATTTGAATGATTTCTTTGCTGGGTAGATAAATACTGGCTGGAAGTTGTTTTCTTTCAGAGTTTGGAATACGTTGCTCCAGGCCCTGCTGGCTTTCATGACTTGGTTTGAAAAGTCGGGAGTGATTCTTATTGGTTCGCCTCTGAATGTTACTTGGTTTTTACTCTTGTTGCCTTTAATGTTCTCTCCTTGACCTCTACATTAGTCAATTTGATTATTATGTGGCATGGTGAACCTCTTCTCTGATCTTGTCTATTGGGGTTTCTATGTGTATTCTGTACCTGTGTGTCGACCTGTTTTTCTGTTTGGAACATTTTCTAATATTACTTCTCTGAAAAAATTATTGATTCCTTTGGTTTTGGCTTCTCTTCCCTCTTCTATGCCTATTATTCTTAGGTTTGCTCTTTTAAGATTGGCCGAGATCTCTTCCATGTCCAATTCATGATGTCGAATTGTTTTTTCTAAATTATATACTATGTGTTCATTTTTGGAGAGGTCATCTTCTAAGAGTGAGATTCTGTTTTCCATGTGGTCTAGTATATTGTTGATAGTTTGTATTGATGCCTTCATTTCAATTATTGCATCCTTGACTTCCTTCATAGCTTCTTTTTTATTCTTGGTCAGGTTGTCAGATTCTTTGTTTATCTGATCCTTCATTCCTTTCAGGCTCTCTCTGAATTCTTTTTGGAAATCCTGTATCATTTCTACCATTAAAGTTCTGAATTGTCCTTCTGGCAATCTTTGCACTTCTGTGTTGGCAGGTACTGTTGTTGTGGAGTTGTGGGAGCTCATTGCTTCTTTGCTATTCTTCCTTCTCATAATTTCAGGTTTCTTAAGTTTATATCTTTGTTGCTTTTGGTAGCTCTCTCACTCTGTAGCTTTCCTATGTCTAATCTCTCTCCCTTTATAATATCTTATTCTGCAGGTAGATATTTGCTCCTAGGTGAGCCTTAAAGGTGAATAGCTTTTACTGAATGGTTATTCTCACTTGCTCAGTATAATGTCCATTTGCAGGCCGTCTCCTTCAGTGATTGGGACCTTTGCCTGGTGCCTCTCACTGCCTGTGCAGGTGCCCAGTGCTACTAGTGCCCCTCTCACTGCAAGCATGGGTCTCCGCGTTCTCTACTGGGCCTGTCCCTATGTCTCTGTCTACACATATGGTGGATATCGCCAACGTGAGACCCCGGGCTTGTGTCTCTCTTTGCCTACAGAAGTGGCGGATGTCACTTTGACCCGACTCTGAAAACACGGAACTCCGCATTTTCCACAGAGAATTATGGGTTGGTCTAAGTTTTCCACAGGTACCAGGACTGTGTGTCCTGTGGCGATCCCCAAGAACCCTGCAAGGGCGCTGCGATCTGTGCGCTGGTCTGTCCCTCCTGAATGTTGCCAGGGATGTTCTGCTTATCCGCATATATATTGCATCTTATAGCAGACCCCACTTCCACCTCCACAGGGGTGATCACCAAAGTCTCAGACCCCGTGAGTCTATTGCTTGCCACATGAGTTCCTGTGGCCGTGCTGGGTGGTCTCCCACTGAGGCGTCTCGTTCAGTTATGTTCTTGTTGAGCACTGCTCTTAATCTCTGGGGGAGGGGTGGACTCAGCCACTGCTGCAGGCTCTGGTCAGGCTACTGGGCATTTGGGTTTCTGTTGAGCGTGGAGCGAATTGCTGCTCACTTTTGTTGCTGCGGATCTGCAGTTGCTGTATTCGCAACAGGTCACTGGCTTCTTTGTTGGTGGCCTGCAGAAGTTGCAATGCCGGTAGCCGCTGTCGCAGCCTGACCAACATGGTGCCGCCGCCGCTTCTGCTGCCACCACAGTTTGGGCCTTTGTTCAGCGTGGAGCTAGTTGCCGCTCACTTTTGTTGCTGATGAACTGCGGTTGCTGGATTCACAACAGGTCACTGGCTTCTTTGTTGTTAGCATGTGGAAGCCACAATGCCGGTAGCTGCCAGTGCAGTCTGGCCAAATGGCGCTGCCACCACTGCCGCCAACACCACAGTACAGGTCTCTGTTGAGCATGGAACAAGTTGCTGCTCGCTTTCGTTGCTGATGATCTGTAGTTGCTGGATTTCCAACAGGTTGCTAGCATCATTGTTGGCAGTGTGTTGAAGCCGCAGTGCCAGTAGCCACCAGCACAGCCTAGCCAAGATGGCACTGCTGCTGCCGCTGCAGTTCAGACCTCTGTCCAGCATGGAGCGAGTTGCTGCTTACTTCTGTTGCTGCTGATGATCTGCGGTTGCTGGATTTACAACAGGTTGCTGGCTTCTTTGTTGGTGGCATGTGGAAGCCACAGTGCTGGTAGCCGCCGGCCCACAGCTGAGCTTTTAACTGTGTTCTTCCAGCATCCAGTGGAACGCCATTCTCCAAGTGTTCAGGTGGGCGTGCTCTCCCCACTCCCATCCATCTGGTTGTATTATTCATCTGTAATGCACTTAGGTTCCTTGATCATGTCTATTCCATTTTGGATTTCATCCCCCAAAGTAGTTGTTTTTAATTATATCTTGGTTTTGGCAGTATGTGAGCACTACTATCGTTCTAAAAGTCAATTATTAAAAAAAAATCCTTCAACCTGCCTCCCATGTGCCCACTCCCTGGTGGCCTGTCACCCCTGAGACCCACCGGGTCTCATTCAGTTCTGGCTTATTAACCCCAGATCCTTTGCACAAAAAAGGAAATATATTTTCCTTAGGTAATTTCATATAAAGGATGAATACAGAGCAGGGCATGGCAGTGCATGCCTGTAATCCCAGTACTTGGGAGGCTCAGAGGAGGATCACAGTTAGGACAGCCTCAGCAACTTAGTGGAGTCCCATATCAAAATAGCGTTGGCGGTGTCACTCGGCAGTAGAATGCCCCTGGGTTCAAACCCCAGTACCAAAAAAAAAAAAAAAGATGAATGTTTTAATCATTTTGTAAACCAATCTGCAGCGCTGGCAGGGATCGCCAAGTTCAGCTCATTTCTGCTCCAGATGGCATTAGCTGGGTCAGCTCTCCTGAGGCCAGAGGCTGGCTCTTCAGGATGATTACCCAGGTGGGTGGCGGATTTGCCAGCTGCTGGTGTTCTGGTGTTCTTCCAGTAGGCCTCTCGACTGGGCAGTATGGCTTCCTCCCATTGTGGAGGCTGAGATCCAAGAGCAAGCACCCTCAAGACAGTGTAGTAGCTGCCAGCTGAAGGCTAGATGGGCCAGGGAACTGGTCCCACATCCCTTCTTCCCTATCCTCCTGACCACATTGTCCAGAACCCAAGGGGAGGAAAGGGAAACCCCACTTCCCCTTGGGAGAACTATCAGAAAACTGTGGGCTTAGGGCTGCCACCGGCTTCTTGATTCAAACACATCACCAAATGTCATTTCTCTGTCAAGGATGCATATGCCTTTTGCCTTGTTTTCCTTAATATAACCTGGAAGTCACTCAGTTCATTGGATTCCCTTTGCATCTAGCAGCATACTCCTGTGTGGCTATACAACAGCTTACTGACCCGTCTTTCTCCCATGCAGGTACTCTGGTTGCTTTGTTTTGGTTAATACACTAATAGTATAGTTATATCCTTGGTGCGTGTATATTTTGCAACTTTTAAGGTTTGCCCTCAGGGTAAATTCTAGAGGTTGTTTGTAGGGCAACAGGAATGCACTGGTGTTGTCAAGCCTGGTCTCAAACAATCCTCCCATCTAGGCCTCCCACGGGGCTGGGACTGCCCGTGTGCACCACAGCAACCCAATGTCACTTTTCAAGGTACTGCCCAGTTCCCTCTAGAGCTGTACTCACTCTACAATCTCCAAGTTCAGACCCCAGGGTTTGTACAAATGTTTGCATCAGGAAACAAAGTAGTGACCAAAGTAAGATTTTTCTTAAAATTTGGATTATATGAAACATTTAATTTTTTGTGTATGATATTGGGGATTGAACCTAGGGAAATTCTACCTTCTGAAGTACACTCCCAGCCCTAGTTTTTTAAATTTTGAGACAGGGTCTCACTTGGTTGTGAAGTCCTCACTAAATTAATGAGGCTGTCCTGGAACCTGTGATTCTCCTGTCTCAGCCTCCCAAGTACTGGGATTACAGGTGTGCCACCATGCCCAGCTATATTATACACTGTGTGTGTGTGTGTGTGTGTGTGTGTGTGTGTGTGTGTACGTGCGCAAAACACGTCACTAGGGATTGAACCCAGGTGCATTCTACCTCCAAGCTACACCCCCAGGCCTATTTTGTTTTTATTTGGAAACAGGATCTCACTAGGTTGATGAGTCTCACTACCTGCTGAGACTGTCCTTGAACCTGCAATCCTTCTGTCTCAGTCTCCCATGTACTGGGATTACAGGCGTATGCCACCCTGTCCCGATTTTATTAAACATTTTTTTTGTGTGTGTGGTACTGGGGGTTGAACCCAGGGGCATTCTACTTCTGAGCTACACCCCCCCCCAGCCCTATTTTTTATTCTTTATTTTGAAACAGGATCTCGCTAAGTTGCGGAGGGCCTCACTAATAACTGAGGCTGGCCGTGAACCTGTGATCCTCTGGTCTCTGCCTCCCACGTACTGGGATTACAAGAGTGAGCCACCACCCCCGGAACATTAAACATTTTATGTTATTCAACAAATAAAATGAGTAATGGTGCATGCAGTTGTCTGCACTAACAGAAACAATTGCTACTTGCCAAAGCTATTCAGAAAGGCCCAATTACTACACTGTCAACATTCTACCTAGAAGTTGAAAGCCCTTTACGAAGGTGGCCTGTGCCGGGCGTGGTGGCGCACGCTTGTAATCCCAGTACTTGGGAGGCAGAGACCGCTACTTAGTGAGGCTCTCTGCAACTTCGTGAGACCCGGTTTCAAAATAAAGTATAAAAAAAAATAGGACCGGGATTTCACCCGGAGGTAGAACACCCCTGGGTTCATTCCCTGGTACTGCAACAACAACAACAAAAAAGTAGCCTGCAACTGTGTATCAAAAATACTCTGCAAGCTAGGTGTGGTGGCACATACCCGTAACTCCAGAACTTGGGAGGCTGACACAGGAGGATTGCTGGATAGAGATCAGCCCCAGCAATTTAGTGATGCCCTCCGAAACTTGGGCCATTTCAATACCCTATTTCAAAATAAAAAATATAAAGGGCTAGCTGGGCGTGGTGGCGCACACTTGTAACCCTAGTACTTGGGAGGCTGAGACAGAAGGATCACAAGTTCACCGCCAGCCTCAGCAACTTAGTGTGACCATTTCAAAATAAAATCAGGCAGGGGTGCAGCTCAGAGGTGGAATGCCCCTGTGTCCCATCCCCAGTGCCACAAGCTGCATCTGTACTAAGCATGTACATATCATTATTCCCTGAACAATTCAGTGATAACTATTTACATAGTATTTACATTATATTAGGTATTATAAACAATACAAATGAAAAATAAAATAAAAAATAATCCAAATGTACAGGGGATGCGCATAGACTATATAATTCTGTGCCACTTTGTATAGGGACTTGAGTTTTTGCAGGCTTAGGTATCCCTGGGGAGTTGTGGGTGTGTGTAAATGTACACGTGTGTGTGTGTGTGTGTGTGTGTATATATATATATATATATATATATAAAATACACACACTTCATTTTATTTTTCACTCCCATTATGTTTATACAGTCGGAAAGTGGTACTTCTTTTCATTACAAAATCTCGTCTACTGTAATGTCAGCCTGATGGAACGGGCTCTGGCACTCAGTCTCCCATCTCCATCCGCCGTCCTTCAGTGGCAGAGCTTCTGCTTCTAGCCAGTTCCACCCACGGCCATGGATGAGAGGGCTGCACACGCTGGCTCTGCCAGGCGCCCCAACCGCCTGAGCGACACGCCACAGGTTGAGAAGGGGTTCGCAGAGAGCAACTTTAAGTACACCAATCTGAAGGACACTTGCAAGCCCCACCTGTCCTTCTCACACAACAGGAGTGCTGGGGACGCAGCTGGTGGCGAGCGCTTGTCCGACCTGTGAGGGGTCCTGGCTTCCACCCCCACCACTGCCACAAGATAGTAGAAAATAAGAGGGAATTCACTTGTCCAGTGAGTCAATGTGGCCTCACAGCTGATTTTTTTTTGAAATAAAAAAAAATTACATAAGGAGTTCTGGTGCCTTTCCACTAGCCTCCACCAAATGAAGGGCCATAAGCTAGTTTCCATGGTAACAGTCTAAACAAAAGCTTTTAAAAAAGTTAAAATGTTACATTTATTTTAATACACCTGAACTAGGTGCAAAAAGGCAAACATACAATCAGATATATACAGCACATGAAAGAGGCAGCCTTTAAAAGGTCATGCTGTAGAAAAGACATAATGGGGCAGAGGGAAGCCTAGCTTAATCAAGAAGCTTGGATGCTTGGTTTTAAGCCATATGTAAATACAATCATCTCTGACGGATTTGGCAAAGATTTATTTTTTCTATTTCCAGTATTTTAAAGTAGACAGATTTGCTTATGATAAAGCTGTTTTTAAGAGCACACAAAAGTTGAGCACAAACAGTAAGAGTAAATCCTGCAATCCAAAGTGACGGAGGGAAAGAAACCACGTAGGAGCCGTAGGTGCCTTCAACGGAAACCTGATGGTGGCGAGCCCGACAGTCGGAGGCCGGGACTGCAGGCGGGAGTTCGCAGCTGCACCTTGGTTTCATCGATTACTTAAAAATTCAGTTAACTTGTCTTTATAAATGACCTGCATCCATTTAAATTAAACACATATTTTCTACAATAGTGTGATTATAAGGCCACAATATTTCTTTTGGACAAACCCCTTATGTAGTGATTTTACTCAGTGTTACTTAAGTCTTTTGAAATATAAAGTATTTTAAATGAATTAAGGTTATAGATAATTTTAAATACTACATACATCATGACTATTAAAATTATTTATACTATTTATATCTAAATATCCGGAGGAAATTCACTACCAAATTCTTACAGTAGATACTAATCAGTCTGACATGCTTATTAATTGATCCCACGGGTATGATAGGTCAGCATGATTTTAGTGTCTATTCTTTCATATTACTAAATTAGGATCACAGCATTTACAAAACAATAGTTGGTGCAGCCACCCCAGGATCATGGTAGCGCTTCAGTGAGCCGTCACCCGCCAGGTGAGCTCGGGAGCGATTCCTCATCAAAAGGTGCTGGTGGAGGTCGTCAGGCGCCTTCCGATGTAGATCCTTAACAGAAAACAGCTGGCAGTTAACAGGGTCACAGTTCTTAGGTGATGTCTGACGCTCAGCTGGCTGAAATCCCAGTGGCTACAGTTTATGGGAGGGGATTGGCTATTTTATACCTGTTAATGGCTAACCTTTAGTCAAGTGTTTTATTCACCTATATATTTTATATAAATCTACTCTTATAACATCCAATTTTGTTCTCACAGCATTGTGCTAAACACAAGAGCAGGCTACTGGTGGGATGCGACTCCATCCAGTCCCCACACAACAGGATCACAGGGGGATACTGATCGAGGAGTGCTGTGTCTTGCTACCACACGCCACAGCTTCTGCAGTCCCCTATTTTTTTTTTTTTTGCGGTACCGGGGATTGAACGCAGGGGTGTTCTACCTCCGCGCTACGCCCCAGGGTCTCACGAAGTTGCGGAGGGCCTCACTAAGGAGAGAGAGACAGGGGGGGAGAGAGGGAGAGAGGGAGGGAGGAAAGGAGAGAGAGAGAGAGAGAGAGAGAGAGAGCTGAGGCTGGCCGCGAACCCGGATCCTCTGGTTTCTGCCTCCCAAAGTACTGGGATTACAAGCGTGCGCCACCACGCCTAGCCCCCTCACTATTTTGAACCGAATCCAACACAGTGCTGGAGAGGACCCACCAGGGCAGGCTGGTGTCACCACCAATCCATCAACACCAGCCTCAAAGGTCAGCTGCTGACCAGCGAAGCCCCGCTCGCAGGCCGAGCCGGAGCCCTATGAGGAGCGGACGACACAAAGCGGTGGTGTGGCCCAGGGAGCAGGAGGCAGAGGGGTCTCCAGGAAAGAAGATGGCTGGCCAGACTGTCAGGAATGGCAAGAAATGAGTCGGCAGACCATGAGCTTTCTGGGAATAACTAAAGAGGGTGATCTGAGTCCAAATAATACACAGCTGCTGAGGGAATGGAGGTGGGGATAGCACCTCAGTCTGGAAAGACTAAGCGGGATGAAGGACAGGGACATCTACTGGGAGCTGGCTGCAGAAATCCATCTTGAAAGGAAGAACTATTTAAAATGCAGATTACAAGCCCAGCCTGGGCAACTCAGTGTCTCAAGATAAACATTAAAAAAAGCCAGATGTGCTGGGCGTGATGGCTTGTAATCCCAGTACTTGGGGGACTGAGACCGGAGGATCCGGGTTCGCGGCCAGCCTCAGCTACTTAGTGAGGCCCTCCGCAACTCAGTGAGACCCTGTTTCAGAAGAATAAAGAATAGCCAGACGTGGTGGCGCACGCTTGTAATCCCAGTACTTGGGAGGCTGAGACCAGAGGATCCGGGTTCGCAGCCAGCCTCAGCTTAGTGAGGCCCTCCACAACGTAGTGAGACCCTGTTTCAAAATAAAGAATAAAAAATAAGGCTGGGGATGTAGCTCAGAGGTACAATGCCTCTGGGTTCAATTCCCAGTACCACACACACACACAAAAAAAAAACAAAATAAAAAATAGGGCTCGGGGTGTAGCCCAGAGGTAGAATGCCCCTGGGTTCAATCCCAGGTACCACACACACACAGAAACAAAAGCCAGATGTGATGGCACACATCTGTAATCCCAGTACTTGGGAGGCTGAGATAGGAGGATCAAAGGTTTGAGGCCAGTCTCAGCAATTTAGCAAAATCCTGTTTCAAAAGGGATATAGGTTGGAAATTGAATGCCCCTGGGTTTAAACCCCAATACCAAAAATGAAAGCAAAGGCGGATTCCTAGGCCCTGCCCTCCAGTTCTGTTTAAACCCAATACCAAAAAAGAAAGCAAGGGTGGATTCCCAGGCAGATTCCTGCCCACAGACTCCGCTCTCTAGTTCTGGGGAAGCTCCAGAGGTCAGTATCTAACCAATTCCTTTGAGAGACTGATGCGCACTGGGAGCCTGACACTGGGTAAGTGGAGGCACTGGTGTGGAGCTGTCCAGGAGACTGAGAGCCTGCAGCACACACAGGGAAGGGGCCAGGGAGAGACGGGTTCCAGCCCAGGGAACCGCGTGATGAGCCTCACGCTGGACAAGGTGCCTGTGAGAGCCATTTCCACAGGCAGGCAGAGCTGTGGATCTGAGGCTCAGAAGGAAGGTGAAGGAGGGCAGCTGGACCTAACCTGAAAGCTCCACAAGCCCGGGGCCCCAAACCTGAAACGACCAGGTCTCATTTACCACATAATGGATTCTGGGGAAAGGGGGGACCATGCCACAGGGCCTTTTTCATCCTGTTCCCTTTTGCCCCAGACACACAGGCCCACTGGCTCACCTAAGCCAGAAGCCCATCATGGCGCCCCAGCCTGTCCAATCAACTGCAACCACGGAGCATGGGCCGCACTCCAAACCTTTACCACCACTCAGCTAAAGACCTTTATGAGTCATAGCTCACTTCCCTCGTCCGCCACTATGTTTCCTGCAGTTACTTCATACAAGAAGCCAGAACACGCAGACTGCTCAGTCCGTCACTGCTGCAGCTAAGCTGAACAATCCCGTCCCATCTGTAGCAGAGGGATGCTCAGTGCACACCCACAGGGTGTCCTGTACAGGAAGGAGACTGCTCCACGAAGTCAGACACAAGGGCCCTCTGTGAGGAGGGGCCATTAACAGAGGGAACAGGATTATTTCTGTTTTTTGACCCAGACAGTGTCTGGGTAGTTTGTGAAAATGCTCTAAGCTGTCACTTGTGAACTGTACTTAATTAGGTAAAAAAATATAAAAATGAGTTACGGAGATCTAGAACCCCAAGGCCCATTTTTCCAGGAGTCCCATGGTAAGTAATGTCACCTACCCCAATCCAATGGCCAGCAGATGAGAGAGCAGCAGAGATGGAAGGAAGACCTTCAGGAACTCTGCTGAGAAGATACCCCCTTTCTTCATCACACTGGTGTTTCTCATGCTGAGAGTCGCCGTGCGCTTTGGGTGTTTGAAGAGGAACTCCCTGGGTTGGGAAGGAGTGCGTTAGTCCGTGCGTCCTCTGTCAGGGAGACCCCTGACACTGAACACAGACTTACTTGGGGGGGATATTTTCTGGCCGACTTGACCAATCCCATATCCAGTCTGAGTTTTTCTTTAAGATGCTTTCAACTTCTTTCCTTCTCTCAATGTAATCTTCCTCAGACTAAGAAAAAGCAAATATTTAAAGCAGATTAGCCTATCACACTCTCACCAAAAAGCCTGCGACCAGGAAGCTGAGTGCAGAGCCCCTCAGGCGGAGCCAAGGGCAGTGGAGAGCGAGCGGCCGGGGCTTCAGGAAAGTCTCCGCACACGCGGGAGGCAGGCTCTCCTTCAAGGACAGACCCCTTCCTGCTGTGGGGTCCTGGTCGCACTAAGAGTGCAAACAGTGGCCTAAGGAAATGACGTGACTTGAAGACAAGGGTGGTGACTGAAGCACTGGTTCTACGAGAAGAAAATGAAAACTGCCAACGCTCACAACAGGTGTGTGGCTAAGTAATAGGAATGCTGGAGAGACAGCAAGTTTAAAGGTGCTTTCAAGTTGAGCAGGAGGGAAAAAGCAGACATTTATATGCAACTGCAATTTCAGTTACATTTTAAAAATTAAATGACAGAAAGTGGTTTTAAAATATAGGATTATAGGAGCTTTTCTTTTTTGCACTTTGAAAATTCTGTACCTAAGCATATAATTTCTTTGAAAATTGGGGGTGAGGTGTTTGTTCAAAATAGTGGAAACGCTCTAGAATGTAGTACCAAAACCTATCAAATATGCGGGTACACCAAATGTCTAGAAGCAGGCCACGCACCCCTCGGTACAGCCACAGCTGGGGTTCTTACTGGCTACCAAAACCCCCGCAGAGCTCTGGAAGCATTTGGAACCCTGACTGGAGCCAGGGCCACATCCCTGGGGAGAGAAAGCATGGGGAGCAAGGACACTCGTGTCCTCAGCGAGAGCAAGCTAACACGGGAGGAGGCAGACATACCAACTGTAAGACCCTGCTTCCCAAGGCAGCTCTGGAACGAATGCATGGGGAAAACTGTTTTCTATTTTTACCATTATTAAACATCCACGAGAACACATATCGTACACATTAACAGGCACAAAACATAGCTACTAGATACTACTAGATATAACTCACAAGATTATTACTGACCACTACCTCAGAACCCCATGCAGGGACAGAACAGAACAGAACCATGGTACACTAACAAACCCAGCTATACTTTCTCCTTATAGATCTAGACCTTTAGAAGGTCTTGTAGCCCCACAACAATGCTAAATGCCTGATAGGTAAGACCCATTATATATCTGTTGAGTTAATGTTAGAAAAGTGATCTCATACACAAGTTACCAGGCTAATGAGTTACTAATACTAACCTACCCAAACACCAGTTAGTCCTAGATATGAGGAAAGGTCATGGAGTGTATTTCTGGCAACTACATGTCTAATGGGGAAGACAGCCAGCATCACAGCGACATCACAGCTCGGGGGGGAGGGCCCCGAGCGACCCTGTGGGTGACGCCTAGCTCCCACTCACCGACCAACGGGTATCCACGAGAGCACCCAGCAGCCTGCTCAGCGCCCTTCCCAAGGGCCCTTGCTCCCTCTCCAGGCACAGAAGAACCCCTCCTCCCTCTGTCCCTGGACAGCAGGCAGGGCAGGAAGCCCACACTGCATGTCCCCTCCATCCCTCCCACTATGAAGCCACAAGTTGGAGGCAAACCCCCCAAAACTGTCCCCCCCTCCAAAAAATGCCAGCCTCCACTCAGTTACAGCTGAAACAGTTCACTGTACATGCAGGTTTACAATGCCTGCGCCGGACGCCCTCCCCAGCTTACCTGAGAGCTGTTCTTCTCGCCAATGCTGTGGGTATCTGCTTCCGAAGCTCTGGTACTATCCTGCGGCGTCTGGGAGCGAGGTGGGCTTGGTAATGATGTGAAGAGAACGGGAAAAGCAGAACACCAGGTTAACATTATGTCAGCAGAAGCAAAAACTCCGAGCCAGGCACGGTGGGACATGCCTATAATTCCAGCTACTCAGGAGGTAGGCAGGAGAATTTCAAGTTTAAGGCTAACCTGGACAACTTAGCCAGACCCCATCTCAAAAGAAAAGAAAAAGGGCTGGAGAAGTAGCTCAGTGGTAGAACAAGGCCCTAGGTTCAATCCTCAGTACGAAAAAAGAAAGGAGGTCGGGTGTGGTGGCGCACCCTTGTAATCCCAGTACTTGGGAGGCGGAGACAGGAGGATCTGGGTTCGCAGCCAGCCTCAGCTACTTAGTGAGGCCCTCCGCAACTTCGTGAGACCCGGTTTCAAAATAAAGGATAAAAAATAGGGCAAGGGGTATAGCTTGGAGGTAAAATGCCCCTGGGTTCAATCCCAGTACCGCAAAAAAAAAAAAAGAAAGAAAAGAAAAAAGAAAGGGGGGACAGCAAAAGCCCCAAAGGGCCGGCCAGCGTCCTCAGGTAAGGACAGGTGGGTGGCAACTGCTGGCACATGCCTTCCTTCTACCCAATGTCAGAACCGGGCCAAGCCTCCTCAGTCTTCAGGCTGAACACAACACAAGTCAGCCGTGCCACCCACAGCTGCACAGCCTGCTACACGGCAGCCCGGGAGCACCTGACCTTTGATCCCTGACTGCCCGCCATGCTGTCTTGGATGCACTCCCAAGTGCTGCTGACCAGGAACACGCAGCTGACAACACGCCCGTGAGCATGCCAACTTCTCAAACTCAGAGCTGGCCATGACGAAGGGTCCTTTAGTTGTCTGCTCCAGGCCAGGCCCTAGGTCTTTTCCGCCCACCAGATGGCAAGGAGTGCCACAGGAGCCACTCCCAGAGCTGACCTCAGCCGAGAAGCCTTCAGCGATCACAGCGCTTCTACAACTGTGACTGCTCAACTATGCAGGCGTCAGCACTGAAATGTATGTGCTTATTTAAACCTACCTGTCACAGTGAGAGCTCTTGGAGCTACTCCGTCCAGACTCATGCTGGGCATCCAGCAGTATTTTTTCCATGTCACCATTATAAATAGAAACCGAGGCTGGAACGCTGCTCCCGTTTCCATTATTGCTAAAATGCAGCTCTACCCAGGAGCCTGAGGAAGCAAAACAAAGGCACAGCTGGAACTTTCTACCTACTGTGGACATGGTCCTAACATGTGACCCGCTCCCCTCCATTCCCAAGAAGTACCAGGGTGGCACGTCGTGAACCTTCTCTGTGAACCCCACTGGAGCACACCCTCATGGCCACTCTGACACTTGCGACACTGGTCCAACGCATTCTTCTCCATCTAGGAGGCAAGCCCCGGGGCTTGGACAGCGCATCTGAATCTCCTACCACTTCTTTTGTGGTGCTGGGGATTAAACCCAGGGGTGTTCTACCCCCGAACTACACCACCAGCTCTATTTTATTTGTTTCATTTTGAAACAGGGTCTCAGTAAGTTGCTGAGGCTGCAACTGAACCTGTAATCCTCCTGCCTCAGCCTCCCAAGTAAAGGAACTACAGGCATGCGCCATCATGCCTGGCTTTGCCATCTTTATACGAACCAGATACTGGATAAATCTGTAACATCAGAGTCCAATTCAATTATTTTCTTGCATTCAACTTTTAGAAGCACGGTGTAGTGGCGCCCAGTGGAAGAGCACTTGCCTAGCATGTTTAAGGTCCCTGGGATCCAACCCCAGCATTATAAAAATAAATAAGTGAACGCTTTTTTACTGTTAGGTATGTGGCTTGCTTCCAGTTGGAGCTGCTGGGTGCATCTATAAATATTCTTGTGCTTTCACGGTAAGCATGCGTACTTATTTCTGCTGGATATATACCTAGAATGGGATTACTGGGTTGAAAAGTGTATGTCAAGCTGGGCGTGGTGGCGCACGCTTGTAATCCCAGTACTTGGGAACCCGGAGGATCCGGGTTTGTGGCCAGGCTCAGCTACTTAGTGAGGCCCTCCCCAACTTAGTGAGACCCTGTTTCAAAATAAAAAATAAAAAATAGGACTGGGGATGTAGCCCGGAGGTAGAATGCCCCTGGGTTCAATCCCTGGTACCACACACTCAAAAAAAAGGTGTATGTAGATGTTCAATGTTGTTAGAAAATAGTGTTGTTTTCTGACGCATTTGAAACAATAAACAATCCCCGAGAACAAACGAGTCCACGCTGCTTCGCGCCGTACCAGCACGTGGGCCCCAGTGGGGCAGTGGTCTCGGGATTTATTTCCACTTCTCCGGCTCCCGTCTGAGGTGGACACTGCCATGCTGACTGGCCATTTGAATAACACCTACGAACGGGCAGTTCAGATCCCGTTTCTTGCTCTTATTTGTGAGAATTCCATACTCCAGATAAATGCCTTTCTCCATGTAAACGTGGTGCAAGGAGCCTTCGCTCTGGGCTTCCTTTCACGCTCTACAATCCACCGGGCTGCTCTGTGCTATGATCTGAAACAGGACATGCCTTCCAGGGAACACCGCCTCTGCTTCCCCCTCTGCCTGTCTTCCTTTGTCAGAAATCAAGCGTACATCTATGAATAGGTCTGTTTCTGGGCCCAGGATGATTTCTCTATTTTGCTTCATAGGTTTATTTATATATAGAAAATCGTTTGTTAATAAAAAGGGCTGGGGGGTGTAGCTCAGAGGTAAAACACCTCTGGGTTCAATCCCCAGTACCAACCCCTACCCCCCAAAAAAACCTGTTAGTACATGGAAGAGGAAGAAAGTGAAGGCAGAACACAAAAGAAGGAATCTTATGTACTACAAAAATCAAATAAATGAATTTTGCAGTCACTGTAATTTTACTAAGTACAATAATAACTACCCTGAACTGTTATCTGTCCCCAAACCAACATAGTGCTACATGACACCATGTAATTAGGGGAGAAACAGAACGGCCTGTTAATGAAGTCAGTGTGTTTGCAGGGCTGGCCGAGCAGCCTCCCAACACACTGGGCATCTCCTGAAGAGACTGGCCTCGCCAACTCACCTGCTGCAGAGTTGTCACATCCATCAGAAACAAGCAAATCAGGGCCCAGGAGCTGATGTGGATTTACCATCAGCAGCTTCTCAGGGAGCTAGCAAATGATTACACAAACTTTCAAAGGAACATGTTTTTCTTTTTAGCCTCTCACAATGCTTCATACTGGCCCCGCCCACACGAAGCCTGACACTAATCATCAAGACAGGCAGGGTCTGGGGCCCTCAGGGATTTACAGGCCAGTTCTGGAAGCCCCTCGTCTGACCGGCTCTGAAGCACCATCCTAGCTCAAAAGTCCTTCAACTAGCCCTCCTTCCTCTGCTGCGCTTCACGATGGCATTCAGCCAGAGAGAGAAAGAGAGAGGGGTGTGTGTGTGTGTGTGTGTGTGTGTGTGTAGACAGATCCTATTCTAGATGGTCTGCAGCAAAAAACTTTGGACCCAAAAGCTGTATAGCTAGGAATGATTTACTAAGGCACAAAGCTGCATTATTAACCTGCAACAACTGGATAGGAAAGTGTATTTCGTAGAAAATGAATGCTATTAATCTACTTGTGTCTTGCAACTATCCATTTGGATCATTCACTTTTTTTTTTTACAGAACTGGGGATTGAACCTACAGGCATTCTACCTCCGAGCTACACCCCCAGCCATACCTGGTGATCACTCACTTTTTTTAATCAAGAAAGATGTGAATTACAGTTTTTTAACAGCCTCAGAAAACTTCCTCAGAGTCCCCAGTAACTCATTACAAATACCTTCGGTACACTTAGGCCTCAGAAAGAAAGGTGGTGATGCTGCTGGCCGGAGGCAAGCCCCCACTCCTAATTTCATTTTTACCTTCTCCTCATTCTTATTCCCACCATCACCCCTGCTTATGTCTTACACTGAGACACACAGCAAGTCAATCTTAATCCCCCAAATCTAGATGAGATTAACAGAAAGCCTAAGCTATCAATATTTAAATAATAAAAAGCCATTAAACGTTACAAAAAAGCCAGGCATGGTGGTGCACACTTGTAATCCCAGTACTTGGGAGGCCGAAACAGGATTGCAGGTTCGGAGCTAACCTCAGCAATTTATTGAGGCCCTCTGCAACTTAGTGAGACCCTGTTTCAAAATAAACAAATAAAATAGGGCTGGAGTTGTAGCTCAGAGATAACACCCCTGGGCTCGATCCCCATTACCAAAAAATAAATATTACAAAAATAAAATGACAGGTCAACCTTAAAGATCAAATAAAATCCAACCATTTTATTTTTAAATTTTGTGGTACTAAGGATTGAACCTGGGAGTGCCCCAACTCTGAGCTACATTCCCAGCCCCACTCCCTTATTTTTTATTTTGAGACAGGGTTTCACTAAGTTGTTCAGTCTGGCCTTGAACTTGCAATCCTCCTGCCTCAGACTCTGGAGTTGCTAGGATTACAGGCCTGTGCCACCACACCCAGCAAACAATTTTGAATTCTTACTCCATTTAATCTCTCGCATTTTGTGCCTCTACATATGTATGTCTCTGCATATATATATATATGTATATATATGTATATATGTGTATATATACATGTATATATATATATATATATATATATATATATTTATCTCATCTGACCTCCAGTTTTTCAAGGTACCCAAAGTAGTTCCTGCTTCTACAGCAACACACTCTAGGGATTCTCAGAGCCTCAGTGTCTCTCTATCCCAGGGCAAACCCGCAGGGTCCCCTTCCCCAGCAATCACAGGAAGAATACATCCAGGCCCTAAGTTCTCCAGGCTGCCCTGCCTAGTGTGGGGTGCTGTGGAGGGAGAAATGCCTGTGGTGCTGTTTCATTGTTCTCCAGAAGCCCAGCCCCCATCCCACTTTGAAAATGCTGATTTGGAATGCTCAGGCAAACTTCCTGAAAAAGGTCCAGTGGTGATGAATACAGCCAGGGTCCAAATGACTGCCCAGCGGACAGGCAGGCACCGGAGTGGCCTCCAGGCAGAAGGACGTCAGAACAGAGGAATGGCATGGTACAGCATCCCAAGAGAAAGCCAGAGGCAGTGGAGTTGCTAAGCCCAGAGGGAATTAGCACCCCCCAAAGTCAAAGGGCTTCTTCCCCGAAGAGGGCCCTGAGAAATTGCTGTTTTTACACTTAAAAGCTTCTCAGGGTAGTTGTTAGAACAACAAAGTCTTGACTGGCAAAGGATCTCGAACATAAAGTCAACTGGGTAGATAATCGGGTTCTGGGCCTCTAAGGAGGGCGAGTGTATCTCCAGCTTTCTTTGCTAGGCTGTGACTGTCCAGTACATTCTGTTACTTAGGCCTCAACTATCCCTCTGGTACTCAACGGAGTCCCTGGCCTTTCCTTATCTGTTGTTTTCAGCCTTATTTTTCAGTTAACCTCTAGATCTCATTGTGACTATCTGTAAAATGTAGGGACTGGGCTAGAATCTGGACATCTGAAACCCTTCTCACTCTGAAACTGTAATATGCTACAATTCCCCTCCAAAAGAAACAGAATTTGTTTCTCCTCATACACGTTTTCCCATAGTGGGTTAACTTTGACAACAGAACTATCTGATGGGAACCTGCAGATCCGGCAGCAGGTGAAGAAGTGGGCCGTAGAGCACTGAGAGGATGGGGGAGGGAGCACTTTTCTGGAGAGAGGCACTCAGGAGCTCAAGACAGTGGATGCCCTCAGGAAAGCCACGAATACTCCCTCCCTCCTGCACCAAAGAGAAAAAGAAAACCAAATATATATATCTTGCTAGTAAACAGCTTTATCTAGACTGGGTCACGGTAAAAAACGGAGCAGAATTCCCCATTTTGCTAACTAACACCTGGGGCTGGAGAGAGGGAACACCTGGCCCCAGAGGGTCCAGGCCAACCGGGAAATGTTTATAGTTCAGTCTGTGGGTTTGGCTCCGAAGGCTTCCACAGTTCTCAGCCCAGAGGTAAACAAGCAGCAATCAAATCAGAACAGAGCAGGCGGGGAAGATAAGTGCTGCCTCAGCTGCGAATCCCAGCCCATCCCAGCTCGGACTCACATTTCGTAAGGCAGCTGCGAGGCCCCATGTGACTCCAGCGACCCCTCCTACACTGGCTGCGTGGTGAGCAAGTGCCCGGCAGCACGTACACTCAGAGAATGGCCCCAAGAATCCTTAACGTGAGTTTCCACCCTGTATGTAACCATCTTTTTATAGAGTAAGCAAAACAGAAAAACAAAATTTCTTAACTCTTGAGCTGACAATCAGTGTGCCGATGACTCAGCAGCCGGGTGTCTATGTCAAAGAATGGGGAGATAACTGAGCCTCCCACAGGACTCCTCGGAACCCTTCCAAGAGACCAAATCCGAATGAGCAAAATACACAGCGTAAGAAATAAAGCAGTTTTGAGCCGGGTGTGGTGGTGCACAATTGTAATGTCAGTACTTGGAAGCTGAGACAGGAGAATCACAGGTTCAAAGCCAGCCTCAGCAATTTAGCAAGGCTCTCAGCTACCTAGTGAGACCCTGTTTCCAAATAAGAAATAAAATCAGGCTGGGGATGTAGCTTGGAGGTAGAATGCCTCTGGGTTCAACCCCCAGCACCCAAAACAAAAACAGAAACAGAAATAAAGCAGTTTAAACTGGGCATGGTGGCACCCACCTGTAATCCCAGCACTTGGGAAGCTGAAACAGGAGGATTGCAGGTTCAAGACCAGCTTCAGCACCTTAGTGAAACTCAGCAACCTAGCAAGACCCTGTTTCAAGATAAATAAATAGCGCCGGGCGTGGTGGCGCACGCTTGTAATCCCAGTACTTTGGGAGGCGGAGACTGGAGGATCCGGGTTTGCGGCCAGCCTCAGCGCGCGCGTGCTATCTCTCTCTCTCTCTCTCTCTCTCTCTAGTGAGGCCCTCCGCAACTTCGTGAGACCCGGTTTCAAAATCAAGTATAAAAAATAGGGCCGGGGGCATAGCACGGAGGTAGAACGCCCCTGCGTTCAATCCCCGGTACCACAAAAATAAATAAATAAATAAATAAATAAAAATAAAATGGAGGAGTCTGGGGGTGTAGCTCAAAGGTAGAATGCCCGGGTTCAATCCCCAGTTAAAAAAAAAAAAGTAGTGTGATAAGTAGAAAAGGGGTGATTTTACAGCAAAGAGTTTTATAAAATATCCCTTGGATTTCATTCCATGACAAAAAACAGAAAAACCACTCAATCTATTTCAAAGCAGTTGTCAGTGTTTGAATTTAAAGAAAAAAAAACATGAAATACAGGATTTTTAACATGTGGTTGTAGTTTAAAATAAATATATATTCTGCTGGACACAGGCCAGCAGAATATATACTGCGGCGGCTGAGGCAGGAGGATCTCCAGTTAGCGGCCAGCTGGGGCAACGTAAGATGTCTCAAAATTAAAGCAGCACCTACAGGTAACACACTTGCCTAGCATGAGCTCAATTCCCAGCACCACAAAAAAATTAATTAATTGGATACAGCTTCCACAGTGTATTAGGATTTAAGTCCTGCCTGGTAAAATCTCATTTCTATAATAAATTGGCAGATCACTACATTTATCTGTATCTAAGGTTTTAAAAAAATCTTAATGAAGCCGGGCGTGGTGGTGCACCCTTGTAATCCCAGTACTTGGGAGGCTGAGACCAGACCGGAGGATCCAGGTTCGCGGCCAGTCTCAGCTACTTAGTGAGACCCTGTTTCAAAATAACAGGGCTGGGGGTATTAGAATGCCCCTGGGTTCAATCCTCAGTACCAACAACAACAAAAAAAAGAACTTACTGAAGATTAAAAATTTACCCTCCAAGGTTTAAACAGTCCTCTCCAAATTTATTGACATGCTCATTTTGCTTAGTGAACTCTTGCTTCAGAGCATACAAAGGTCATAAGTCACCAAGTTCTTCCTCCAACTCTTGAGCTCTTGGGATTAAGGTTAGGGGCCAGCTTTATTGCATCCAGGACATGCCTGGGCTTTGCACTCTGACCCACGAGATGTAGCTACCACTGAGGCAGCTGAATGATGAAGCAAGTCACTGCACCTGTCTGGATTTTCTGATAGGTAAAAGGGTTGTCTTGCAGATCCACATCCACCAACTGCTGGGTAGAAGACAAGTGCCTGCTCAGGGGCAGTATGCAGTCAGTAATGGCTGGATGCTGGAGGAGGGGGAATGTCCTTTTGCCTGTATTTTCTTTCTTTGGAAGTACTGGGGATTGAACCCAGGGGCATTCTCCTCTGAGCTACACCCCCAGCCCAATTTTTTTTTATTCTTCAGGGTCTCACTAAGTTGCAGAGGGCCTCACTAAGTAGCTGAAGCTGGCCGTGAACCTGCGATTCTCCTGTCTCAGCCTCCCAAGTACTGGGATTACAAGTGTGCAACACCACGCCCGGCTCTTGCCTGTATTTTCTTACCTACAAATTAACCTAAAACTTTGTTTTGGAACTAATCTCTAACAACTGGACCATAAACAGTTAAACACCTTTTTTTTTTTGGCACTGGGGACTGGACCCAGGAGCACTCTACCTCCTATAGCTCTATTTTTATTTTTTATTTTGAAACAAGGTCTCACTAGATTGCAGAGGCTGGTCTAGAACCTGTCCTCCTGTTTCAGCCTCCCAAGTACTGGGATTACAGGCATGTGCCACCACATTCAGCAAAATCATATATATATGGGGGGGGTGCTGGGAATTGAACCCAGGGGAGCATTCTACCTCTAAGCTACACTCTTAGCCCTATTTTTATTTTTTATTTGAAAACGGTCTCGCTAAGTTGCTGGGGCTGGCTTCAAACCTGCAATCCTCCTCTCTCAAACTCCCAAGTAGTGGGATTACAGGCTTGCACCACCACACAAGGCCCAAATCCTATATTTCTTTTTTTTTTCTTCCCTTTGCGGTACTGGGGATTGAACCCAGAGGCATTCTACCCGAGCTACACCCCCAGCCCTATCTTATTCTTTATTTTTGAAACAGGGTCTAAGTTGCGGAGGGCCTCACTAAGTAGCTGAGGCTGGCCGCGAACCCGGATCCTCCTGTCTCAGCCTCCCAAGTACTGAGATTACAAGCGTGCGCCACCACGCCCGGCTCCCAAATCCTATTTTTTAAGTTACTCATCTCTATGCTTAAGAAGAGCAGTCAGTGGACTTGTGCCCTAGATCAGGTAACTCCCCTCCCTCTTCTGGCTACTTCAGGAAGTCCTAAGAGTCCGACGGACATAAGTATTAATGACGCAAAACCAAAGCACAGACAGGAATGGTGGCAGTCTGCCATCCCAGCAACTTGGGAGGCTGAGGCGGGAGAATCACGAGTCGTTGACAAACTTGGGCAACCTAGGGAGACCCTGTCTCAGAGTTAACAATTCTTAAAAAAAAAAAGGAAAGGATGGCAGGAAGCCAAAACACATAATAATCAGCTTGCAACCCTTTTGGGTTTTGCTCCCTAAGACCAGTGTTGAAGCCCAGCGCAGTGGCGCACGTCACTACTCCTTGCTACTCGGGAGTTGAGACGGGAGGAACCCAAGTTCAAGGCCAGCCCGGGCAACTTGGCGACTTGTCTCAAAAATAAATAAATAGAGCTGGAGAAGTAGCAACGTGGTAGCGTGCCCCTGAGTTCAATCTCCAGAACAACAAAAATAAAAAGCAAATAAACGTTGGTCTGGACGACAGCCTACGAAGGAAAATCCAGATCCAACCGACCTGTGTTTACTTTTAGGTCGCACGGAGCCAGGGCACGCTTATTCGTCAGTTCCAACCCACGTCCCGGTCAAACCCGCACCCGGCTACCGCCCGCGGGCCAACGTGCCTCCGCCAAGGTTCCCGCCGCCCGCACTGCAGGCCCCTCGGCCTCCTCTGGCCTCCCATGTGCCCGCCGCGGCCTCTCCTCGGCCTCCCTGTGCCCGCCGCGGCCTCTCCTCGGCCTCCCTCTGCCCGCCGCGGCCTCACCCTGCAGGTTCTCCTCCTGCAGCCCCGAGGCCCCGCTCTGCGACATGGTGCCGGAGGGCGGCTAGGCGGTGGGCCCCGCGCCCGACTGCAGCTTCCCGTCCGAGGCGATCAAAGGAGCAGGCGCGCCGCTGGCCGCCCGCTCGGTTCTGAGCCGAGCACCCGCGGAGCCGGAGAGCCACCCCCAGGCCGGCGGTCTCGACGCCGGAGCGGCGGCGTCGCCCATTGGTCGCGGGGCGGGGCTTACGCTGCACGGAACGCGGAGCGCGTGCGGCACGTGCAGCGCGTGCGCAGGGTGGGACCCGCGGCGCGTGC
>PVJS01031935.1:0-23088 GCA_004027185.1 Glis glis | reverse complement strand
ATATATATATATATATAATTATTGATATGGTTGGATTGAATTATACCATATTGCTAGTTTTATATTTAATCTATTCTTTGTTTCTTTTTTCTCTTCCTGGCTTTTTTTTTTTGGCACTAGGGATTGAATTCAGGAGCTTTCTACCTCTGAGCTATACCCCCAGCCCGTTTTATCTATCATCAATCTATCTATCTAACTATCTATCTATCCATCCATCCATTATCTATCTATCTATCTATCTATCTATCTATCATCTATCTATCTATCTATCTATCATCTATCATCATCACCATCTATCTATCTATCTATCTATCATCTATTTATCTTTGTAGTACTGGGGATTGAACCCAGGGGCACTCTACCTCTGAGCTACACCCCCAGCCCTATTTTATAAATTTTGAAACAGGGTCTCACTAAATTGCAGAGGACCTCACTGAAGTTGCTGAGGCTGGCCGCCAATATGCAATCCTCCAGTCTCAGCCTCCCAAGTACTAAGATTACAGGCGTAAGCCACCATTTTTTTTTTTTAAACAGGGTCTTGCTAAGTTACGATGCATGCTGGTCTCAAACCTATGATCCTTCTGTCTCAACCTCCCAACTATTTTTTCACTTTACTGGGGATTGAACCAAATTGCCCAGACTGGCCTCTAACTCGTGATCCTCCTGCCTCAGCCTCCTGAGTAGCTGAGATCATAGGCGCTGCCACTGCACTGGGGCTTGCCAGAGACTTTTTCTTAGCATGTGGTCTGCCCTGTTGCCCCATCCCCAGCCACAGACAGCTGTCATTTATTACTTGACGATTGTTTACCTGGTGGTGGAAGCAGGGAGGGGCCACATTTTCTGCTGTCCTGACTAGGTCTCAGGGGCCGATAGGGTCTGGGTGTGGAGGAGGGTCTTCTAGGAATGCTCTTCCCCTTCAGCTAGAAGGGATCCCTCAAGGCCCAGGTCTAGCACGTCCCTACCCTTTTCTTAGGGATGGAGGGCTTTCCCTGTCCCTTCCCTTGGCTGTCCTGTAGGACAGGCTGGGTAAGGCCGGAAATACCCTCCATGAGACAGAAGTGTGGTGACAATAGCAATGCTACGGGGTGTCTTAGGATGAAACGGCATGAGGTCAGCAGAAAGCGCTTTGTTCACAGGGTTTTTTTTTTTTTTGCGGTACTGGGGATTGAACCCAGGGGCATTCTACCTCCGAGCTACACCCCCACCCCTATTTTTTATTCTTTATTTGGAAACAGGGTCTTACTAAGTTGTAGAGGGCCTCACTAAGTAGCTGAGGCTGGCTGTGAATCCGCGATCCTCCTGTCTCAGCCTCCCACGTACTGGGATTACAAGCTTGCACCACCACATCCGGCTGTTAATAGTTTGATGGAGAGTTGCTGACTGCCCTTCACTCTGTACTTTTGTTCCTCCACATTTGCATGCCATTCATCAGCCTTTCACAGCTCCATCGAAGCCATCACAAGGGCTGATTGTTACAAGGGCTGAACATGACGACACTCACACGTAGTTTTCAGAAAAACAAAATTCTTACTGAATATCAAATTTGGCTGAAATTCTATTCGAGCCAGGCGTGGTAGTGCACACCTGTAATCCTTGTACTTGGGAGGCTAAGACAGGAGGATCACAGGTTTGCGACCAGCCTCAGCAACTTAGTGAGGCCCTCCACAACTTAGGAGACTTTGTTTCAAGATAAAAAATAAAATAGGGCTGAGGGTGCAGCTCAGAGGTAGAATGTCCCTGGGTTCAATCTCCAGCACCAAAAAAAAAAAAGTTCTATTCAGCATTACATAACTTGGAGTGAAGATTCCAGAAAGTTCTCATGGTGGCAATTGGGATGTGGTGGAATATCCCAGGAGCAATGTTGTATTTGGTGGGATAGTAACACAAGGCAGTGAAGACGGAGAAAATCCAAATTATAGTTTAGAGTAGAGGTTGTACATGGGAAGGTGAATTGCAAGGCTGGAAGTTATTCAAGTTAAGTCTGCAACTATAGGCAGCAGGGATATGTTAACCTAGTTCTATTAAAAGGATAAAGGTAGCCGGGCGTGGGGACACACGCCTGTAATCCCAGTGCTTGGGAGGCTGAGGCAGGAGGATCACAAGTTCAAGACCAGCCTCAGCAACTTAGTAAGGCCCTCAGCAACTTAGTGAGACCCTATTAAAAAAAAAGGCTGGGGTGTAGTTCGGAGGTAAAATGCCCCTGGGTTCAATCCCCAGTACCAAAAAAAAAAAAAAAAAAAGAAAAAAAAAGGGATACAGACTGCAGATGCTTTGAAGACTCCATGACCAATTTAAGTGAAATGCATGATCTAGGTGATATGGGAAAATGGAGGGAGAAGGGATGATATTCCAACAGTGAAGAGAGAGTATGGTTTTCCACCGAGCTCCGCCATTTCTGCTTCAGGGATTTGAGCAAAACCCCAGGTGAACACCGACTTCATTTCTTCCAAATGCACTGGACGGGTGTTCAGGCTGGGGACAGAAGGAAAACTGGGGAAGCGCGTGAACGCAGAGGCAAGGACCCTCCTTTCTCACATCTGTAGTGTAGAGAAGTATGAGGTGGTCTACCTCTTGATTCCTTAATTCCCTAGTGGAAGAGGAGATTAATCATTTTTGGGGGTAATTAATAGGAGCACTGAACCTTTTGTTCCCATGAACACAAATCATTAGCGGAGCAAGGTGCCAGCTGGAGGCAGGTGAATTTCCAGCTCCTCCAGAGAATTCTTCAAGGAGGAATATTTTTCAAATTGAAGCTTCCTTGTTACTAAAAAAAGGGAAGTGAATTCTAGCACCCACGTTTAGCCACCTCTGCCGTCACACTAGTGCCTTGGTGGTGGGCCCCAAGCGATCTGTCCCGTGGATTATATAATCTACTCATTCTTCAGACCCATTTCAATTCAGAACCTGCTGCACTGGGCATTTCGTTGTTCCTCTCTACTGCGTCCGCCTATTTCCTTCAAACACCACAGGCCGTGGCCGTAGGATCGACTAGCCCGCTCAGGCCCTTCTCACGCTCCCATATCAGACTCAGCGCCCAGGGACTGGGTCCTCCCTTGGGAACACAGGGGTCACTGACCCAAAATTTGGGCCCTCTTTTCTTTTTTCAAATGTTGCTGCTGGTCTCCAGGTTTGGAAACAGTGACCTTCTCTAGGGAACATTGGAATGCTTTGAAAAAAACCTAACTTTCAGTGGGCATAAAAAGTCCCGAAAAAGATAACCAGTCTTTGTCAAGAATCTTTCTTTCTACTGTCTCAAGACAGTTACAGTGGCAACTAAATTTCCACATGTATTTTGGAGGGACCAACATTCAAACCACAGCAAAACTCTTCTGAAAGCCTCTTGTATATCATATTCTCTTTCCTCTGCAACAACTGAGTTTTCTATTTCCTTTCTTCTTCTACCAACATTTATTAGATGCCTACTATGCGCAACAGAGGGTACAAATATGGCTTTGTTTTCTTTTCTAAAGGATTCTACCATCTTTTAGAGAAGACAGACACATCACACACACACTGGAAGAGTTAGAGGCGCGTCATATCATCTTTTCTGATAGACCACAGTGACCTCGAGACCATAAATCACATTTTAATGGTCTTGGTGCCCTTCCTCAGCACTGACGCATCGATTATCTTAGAGTAGGTGTTTCAAGTATGTGATAAATGGATTAATACTGGAGCTAAGACTGTATATTTACGAAGTGAAGGTTACGAGGTTAGATACAGGGTAGGGGTGCAAAGGAAGAATAGGATGTGCTCATTAGTGTTAAGTAACTGCATTGTTGTAAAACCTACAAATACAACCAAATATTTTTCATCTTAAAACACATGAAAAATAATATTCCAACTCTATATTGTTCCATAAATGCATGCTTGGGTTGGGGGTGGAAGATGCAAAGAGGTGGTTGGGCTATGAAACTTTGCAAGGAGACTTTTTAAAATTTTATTTTTATTTTGAGGTACTGGGGATGGAACCCAGGGGCATTCTACCTCTGAGCTATACCCCCGGCCCTATTTTTTATTCTTTATTTTGAAACAGGGTCTCACTAAGTTGCAGAGGGCCTCACTAAGTAGCTGAGGCTGGCCGTGAACCCGGATCCTCCTGTCTCAGTCTCCCAAGTACTGGGATTACAAGGGTGCGCTACCACGATAGACTTTATTTTTTAATTTTAATTTTTTGTGGTACTGGGGACTGAACCCAGGTGTGTTTTACCTTTGAGCTACACCCCCAGCCTGATTTTATTATTTTTATTTTGAAAGAGGGTATTGCTAAATTGCTGAGGGCCTTACTAAGTTGCTGAGGCTGGCTCTGAAACTGCGATCCTCCCGTTTCAGCCTCCCAGTTCTAGGATTCCAGGTGGGTGCCACCACACCTTGTCCGGCTGCAAGGTGACTATTTTAAAAGGCACAATGCTCCTTTCGATGGCAGTTCTGGTCTATTAGTTGCATCCACGGTGTGGCACGTTTAGACCTTAAGGTATTTGTGCAAAGCAGGATATGGGTTATTTGAAGGCAGTGTGTATACAAGTCATGAATTTCCACTTCTTCGGATAAGAATGCTAAATACAGTCTGAGAAACAAAGCAGAATTATGGAGTAAGGTGAACACAATCTCTGAATTCCAGTTAAGGCTCAATAAATATATTAGGATGAAAGGAAATAAGCAAAAGAAACAACTATCGTGTATCTGAATAAGCAGAAGCCACAAAGTAAGAGCAAGACCAAGCTGGAGTCAGTAAACGTGAACCGAGATTGGAGACTAGTGAGGCAAATGAGATATTACTCTTATAATTATTATTTTATTAACAATACTATAACAACTTAATGTGTTTTCCTCTGTGCACTAGGCACCTCACATATATTAACACATTTATTATTTAGAAGAGCACTTAATTATAGCTACCATTATAATTACTTTATGGATGAAGAAATTAAGGTTCAGAGGGAAAAGAAGTTTGCCAAAGCTCATACAGCTGTTGGCAGACAGGGAAAGTGGCGTCCTGTCCTCCCCAGAACGAGGCTTCTCTAAATTATTCAGGATGAGTGTCTCTGAAGTCATGGATACATGCCCAGGCCCCATCCCCTGACCCCATCTTTTTTTGTGTGTGTGGTACTGGGGACTGAATCCATGGGCATTCTATGTCTGAATGACACCCCCAGCTCTTTTTAAGTTTTGTTTTGAAACAGGATCTCGTTTGGTTGCTGAGGGCCTCACTAAGTTGCTGAGGCTGGCCTTGAACCAGCGATCCTCCTGTCTCAGCCTCCCAAGTACTGGGATTCCAGGCCTGTGCCACCATGCCAGACTTGGCCCCATCTTTTTCAGCTTAGCTGAGCTGGATAGTTCCTTTTTCTGCCCCCAATCTACTTTAAGTATGTGTATGATGGTTTCTTTCTGGTTTTCTGCCTCTGGACTTTTAATAAAGCCACAGGACAGTCAATTGCTTACAAGCTCAGATCAGATGTGTAGAAGAAAGAGCAGTCCTTCACCAATGAGGATTGACAGTTGGTAGAAAAACACATCAGACTGCTGCCCTGCAGCTGCACAATCCCAAGGCACTCTTTTGTTCTTGTGCTACTAGGGATTGAACCCAGGAGCATTCGACCTGTGAGTTACACCCCCAACCCTATTTATTTCTTATTTTGAAACAGGCTCTCATTAAGTTGCGGAGGGCCTCACTAAGTAGCTGAGGCTGGCTGTGAACCTGCGATCCTTCTGTCTCAGCCTCCCAAGTACTGCAATTACAAGTGTGTGCTGCCACACCTGGCCTGAGGTGCTTTTTATATCGGTTCTTAGAAATTCCCCTGTGGGAATGAACCTACCATATGACCCAGCTATACCACTCCTGGGTATCTACCCCAAAGAATTGAAACCAAACTACCATAGTAATGCATGCATATCTATGTTTATAGCTGCACAATTCACAATTGCCAAACTATGGAACCAGCCGAGATGTCTATCAACAGATGAATGGATTACAAAACTATGGGATATGTACACAATGGAATTCTACTCAGCCGTAAAGAAGAAGAAAATTATGTCATTTGCAGGGAAATGGATGGAACTGGAGAATATTATGCTAAGTGAGATTAGTCAGTCACAGAAAGTGAAGGGTCAGATGTTCTCTCTCATATGCAGAAGCTAGGGAGAAATTGGGACATAGGAGGGACTCCAGACAAAGGAGGAGGAATCTTAATGGAGTGAAGGAGGGGACTTAACTGAGGAGATGGGAGAGGGGAAGAAGACTTGAAGAGGGAAACAGGTCAATGGACATGATGTACATGCACAAACTTATCAAAGCCGATCACTGCACAGGGAAGGAGGGGGAGGGAGGGAATGGGGCAGGAACTGGGGGAGGCTCAATGAGTGCTGTGTGCACGTATGCCTCTGTCACCATGAACTTCAACAAGATGTATGATTACAATGCACCAATAAAAAAAGGAAGTTCCCATGTGGGATGGAGCTTCTGTTGACCCAGAAGTAAGCAGTTCATTAATCCATCGCTGGACTTTCCTCCTTCTCTTTTTCTTCCTTTCTTTCCTTCTTTGTTTTCTTTCTTTTTTTGGTACTGGGGATTGAACCCAGGGTTATTCTACCTCTGAGTTATACCCCCAGCTCTTTTTATCTTTTGTTTTGAAGCAGAGTCTTGCTAGGTTACTGAGGATCTCACTAACTTGCTGAGGCTGGTCTCAAACCTGTGATCCTCCTGTCTCAGCCTCCCAAGTACTGGGATGACAGGCGTGCACCACTATTCCTCACACTCCTGCTTTCTGATATCATCTACATTCAGTTCCTTATTGAGGGCTCTGTTTGAGGGGAAACCCCACATCAAGACACCAGCTAATCCGCCCCTTATACTCCCTAGTCTGCAACTTAGTGAGACCCTGCTTCAAAATAAAGAATAAAAAATAGAGCTGGGGGTGTAGCTCAGAGCTAGAATGCCTCTGGGTTCAATCCCCAGTACCACACACACAAACACACACACACGCACACACACACACACATACACACACACACAAAGATTATACTTCCTAGGGCACCTTAATGGGGGCACCAAGTATCTGAATATGTTAAGCCATCAATATCAATGCTTGAGAACTGTATGATAAGGAAAGGCGTGTGTGGTTTGTTTGTTCTTGGAATTGAACCTACAGGCATTCTATCTCTCAGCTCTATCCCCAGCCCTTTAAATTTGTTTTTTCTTTTGAAAGAGGGTTTTGCCAAGTTGCTGAGGGTCTTGCTAGGTTGTTGAGGCTGGCCCCGAACCTGCAATCCTCTTGTCTCAGCCTCCCAAGTACTGGGATTATGGTCATACAACACCCACTGGGATAACCAGCAGGAAAGATGTGATTAAAAACAACAACAACAACAACAACAACAACAACGTACTGTTTGGTGTGCTGGTGGTTAAAGTTATTTGAGTTTTCTCATTTCCTGATTGCAATGTGCATGTAATGGGGACCCGTGGGACTGATTTCTAGAAAACATTGCTTAAGAAAACAAAAGTTATGAGGGGCAGTTATAAAGTTATAAAAAAAAGTTATAAAGGCAGCTGTGTATTGCTACTTAAGGAAAAAAAATTGGTCCGGATCGCGGCGTAGTCATAGACACCAGTGGCCACGAGGGGGCAGCCTCACACCGGGCTCCGCGGCGGAGGCTGGGCGCCCCGGTGCACAGTAAGTAAAACTCAGCATGGTGCGAAGCCGACTGAGGGTTTTTCTTTTTCTTTTTCTTTATGAAGGACTTGCGTGAGCGACCAGGGTTCACTCTGCAGCACATCCCAGGAAGCGTGCGTCCTCGCGGCTCCCCTCGGCGGGGGGCCTTGTGATTCCCAGGAAGAGGCACCAACTCCGAGCAGCAGCAGCCGCTGCGCCCAGGGATCCCGAGCTGCTGGGCGTCGTCGTCGTGGAGCCGTCGAGGAAGCGCTATTGGAGGTCCAACCCAGAGGCTTTCTACCTCTGAGCTACACTCCCAGCCCTATGTATTTTTCACTTTTATTCATTTTTATTTTTATTTTATTTTTTTGCGGTACTGGGGATTGAACCCAGGGGCATTCTACCTCCGATCTCCACCCCCGGCCCTATTTTTTATTCTTTATTTTGAAACCGGGTCTCACTAAGTTGCAGAGGGCCTCACTAAGTAGCTGAGGCTGGCTGCGAACCCGGATTCTCCGGTCTCAGCCTCCCATGTACTGGGATTACAAGCGTGCACCACCACGCCCGGCTCATTTTTATTTTGAAACAGGGTCTTGCTAAGTAGCTGAAGCTGGCCTCGAACCTGCGATCCTTCTGTTGCAGCCTTTCAAGTTGGGATTATAGTCGTGGCCCACCATGACCCACAACCCCGTGCCTTTAAAAACCAGCATTCAGAGAAAACTCCTGATTTGATGCCTCCCCAACACCTTCCCAGATCCCAGGTTTGTATATTTCTGTATCCCCCCATTTAGCTGGCATCTCACGTGGTATCTAATAGGCACCTAAATTTAGCTAAAATTTAAGGGCTATTTCTTTACTTTTTTTTTGAGGTACTGAGGATTGAGCCCAGAGGGGTTTTACCACTGAGCTATGCCACCCAGCCCTCTTTTTAAATTTTTATTTTTATTTTTTGTAGTACTGGGGATAGAACCCAGGGGCATTCTACCTCCGAGCTACCCCTCCAGCCCTATTTTTTTATTCTTCATTTTGAAACCAGGTCTCACTAAGTTGCAGAGGGCCTCACTAAGTAGCTGAGGCTGGCTGTGAACCTGTGATCCTCCTATCTCAGCCTCCCAAGTACTGGGATTACAAGCATGCACCACCACACCCAGCTTAAATTTTTATTTTTGAAAGAAGGTCTCACTAAATTACCACACATGCTGGCCTTGAACCTGCGATCCTCCCGTCTCAGCCTCTCAAGTACTGGGATTACAGGTATGCCCCAAAGTGCGCCCTGTTTTAAAAGAACTGTTTCCTAAAGTCTAATTTTCCTTTGCTTTTTTCCTAAAGTCTAATTTTCTTATCCCAGTAATATATCACTAATTGTACTGTTGCTTAAGCCCCAACCCACCGAGGGCGTCTCCCTCCTCTCTTTTCTCACCTCCTCCCACTTTTTTTTTTGGTGTGTGTGTGTGTGTGTGTGTGTGTGTGTGTGTGTGACTGGGAATTGAATCCAGGGGCTGAACCCAGGGGCATTCTACCTCTGAGCTACACCCCTAGTCTTATTTTATTTTTATTTTCAAACAGGGTCTCACTAGGTTGATGAGAGTCTCACTACTTGCTGAGGCTGTCCTCGAACCTGCCATCCTCCTGTCTCAGCTTTCCAAGTACTGTGATTACAAGCATGTGCCACCATGCCTGGCTACCTCCTCCCACTTTTAATAAAGGGTCACTCTGCTGGGTTCTCTCTGAACTCCACACTTCCCTTTTAGTCCCCTTTAATTCAGTCTCTATGTACCTTCCAGGATGATCTTTTTAAACACGTATTTTTATTTTGAGTTGACGTATAATAATTGTCATATAATTATTGGTATCGTGTGGTATTTAAATGCATGCATATAATATATAATGATCAGATCGTAGTAATTAAAATATGTATAACCTCAGACATTGATCATTTCTTTGTGTTGGGGAACATTCAAAATCCTCTATAGTAATTACTTAGAAATGTTGAATGAATTGTCAACTCTGGTTGTCCTACTGTGCTACAGGACAGTAGAAATTATTCCTATCCAACTGTATTATACCCATTTACCACCCCTTCTCTATCCTCCCTCTTCCACAACCTTCCCAGGCTCTGGAAAACACCATTATATTCTACTTTTTGAGGTCAACTTTTTGGCATCCACATATAAATAAGAATCTGTGGTATTTGTTCTTTCTGTGCCTGTCTTGTTTCACTTAATATAATGTCCTCTCGTTCCATCCATGTTGCTGCAAATGTCAGAATTTCATTCTTTTTTAATGGCTGAGTGATATTTCATTGTGCATAAATACTACGTTTTCTTTACCCATTCAAAGGATGATCTTTTAAAGGGAATTTAGAGCTGGGTGTGGTGGCACATGCCTGTCAGTCATCCCTGTACTTGGGAGGCTGAGACAGGAGGATCGCAGGTTCACGGCCAGCCTCAGCAACTTAGTGAGGCTCTCTGCAACTTAGCGAGACCCTGTTTAAAAAAAAATAGGGCTGGGGTATAGCTCAGAGGTAGGATGGCCTTGGGTTTAATCCTCAGTACCAAATTAAAAAAAAAAAGGAATTTAGATTACTCCTCTAGTTAAAACCCTCCAGTGGATTCTGTTTCCCTGCGTTCCACGTTGGATGTGCAAGGTCCTCTGTTATCTCTCTACTGCTCGCTGCTCCTGCCTCACCTTGCCCTCCTCCTCATGTCTGCGGTTCCAGACACCTCGGTCTTCTTGCTGTTCCGTTCTCACCGGCCTATGCCTTTGCACCGCTGTGTCCTGTCTGCTTTTGTGCTCTCTTCCCTGGTCTTCTCATGGAGGGCTCTCTGGGTCCTTCAGGTCTCAGGGAGAGCGTCCCTGGTCTTCTGACACCCATCACTCTCACATCTGTGTTAGTCACAAATACTTGACACGATAAACTTATAATGAAAAAAGGCTCACGGTCAAATAATGTTATGTTCGTCTGTGATACTAGCACATATGGGGAGGGAGGAGGGGGAGCAGGGTGTGGTGTGGAGGGGAACATGCTAGGAGATGTTGTGTGCATGTATGAACGTATCATTGTGAATCTCACTATGATAATTACATTGCACCGATAAAATTCTAAAAATAAAAAAGAAAAGAAAAGAGAAGAAAAGAAAAGGAGAAAGGTTGATTTTGGTTCTGGGTTTTGGAGGCTCCGGGCCAGGGTTGGTTTCCTCATTGCTTTTGGGTCTGTGATGAGACAGCACATCATGGTGGGAGTATGTGGAGGAACAAAGAGAGAGAGAGGAAGAGGAAGTGACCGGGTCCAGTGATCCTCTCCAAGGACACACCCCCAGGGACCTAAAGACCCCGCACTAAGCCCCACCTCCCAACAGCGCCAAGCTGGGGACCGGGCCTTTAGCATGTGGGCCTTTGGGGGCCATTCCAGACCCACACCATGGCCACATCCCTCTATTTCAATTCTCTGTAAACAATGATACTAGCTGCATTTTTCTTGCTAGTTTTCTGTTGGTTTCTTTTCCATCTCCTTCCACTGGAATCTGAGCTCTGTGAGGGGTAGGATTGTATCTGCTCGATGCTGAACCACATCCCGCCAACTAAACAAGGCTCAGCATATGCATGATGTTAGACATAGAGATTTACGGAGTGAAGAAATGGTGAAATGGGCAAAAATACTGCAACAGACCCTGCTGAGGGTGGGCTGCATGTTTCTCTAGCACCCCTCTCTTTGACTTTAAGTGAGTCATTTTTGCTCACTGAGCACAAATTTCCTTTTTCACATTAAAAATATCTTAGCCAGGCGTGGTGGCACATGCTTGTAATCCCAGTACTTGGGAGGCTGAGACAGGAGAATCACAGGTTCGCAGCCTCAGCAGTTTAGCGAGGTCCTCCGTAACTTAGTGAGATCCTGTTTCAAAATAAAAATAAAATAGGGTTGGGGGTGTAGCTTAGAGGTAGAGTGTTCCTGGGTTCAATCTCCAGTACCACACACACACACACACAAATATTAATAATGTCTTGCGATATATTCTAGTACATGAACAGTTTTCTCCTTTTCCTTCTCTTCCTTCTTCTTCTTCTTTTGTACTGGGGATGGAACCCAGGGCATTCTATCTCCAAGTTACATTCCCAGCCTAAATTTATTTTTTGTTTTGAAACAGGGTCTTGCTAGGTTGCTGAGAGTCTCCCTTCTTTCTCAGGCTGTCCTCAAACCTGTGATCCTCCTTTCTCAGCCTCCCAAGTACTAGGATTATAGGCGTGTGCCACCACACCAGCTTTCTCCTTCTTCTTCTTCTTCTTTTTTTTTTTTTTTGGTGCAGGGGATTGAACCCAGGGGCATTCTACCTCCAAGCTGCACCCCAGCCCTTTTTATTTTGAAACAGGGTCTCGCTGGGTTGCTGAGAGTCTTGCTAACTTGCTGAGGCTGGCCTCAAACCTGCAATCCTCCTGCCTCAGCCTCCCAAGTACTGGGATTACAGTCGTGCACCGCCATGCCCTGCCTGAAGAAGTTCTTGAGGTACTCTTAAGTGGAAGAGTCTCTTGCTGACTAAAAGTTTGAGCCACCTTGAAACTGGTGGGCAGCACTGAGATTTAACGGCTCCTCTCATCCCGTTCACTCACTTCCATGCAAGGAATCAAAACCTGAAATCTCCAGAGTTTCTGAAGTCCTGGGTGCAGCTGCTCCTGGGTCGTGGACCAGGCCGAGGGTCCCCTCCCAAGATGGCGGCTCCCGGTGGGGGCGCAGGGCGGGAGGTCAGGCTGCCTTTGCTTGGTGGTACCCGGTTTGAGATTCTGGAGCTGCTATTTCAGATACAGCTTAAGCACAGCGTATCCAGCCCATCTCCTTGTACTTCAGGTTTTATCTAAACGAGGCAACAATTGCAGAACCGGACCCTTTAGGATGTGAAAGTGCTATTCATAACTAGTCAGGAAAGGTCACCAAATAAATACTTTGACGTCCGCTAAGAAGGGAGATTAGTGGAAACCTTGACTTGGCGCTCACCCGGATCCCAGGGTGTGGGAGCGTTTTTATTCCCTCTCAATTCCTTTGTTGCTCTGGGATTCTGATATGCTACTAAGCTTTAATTTCTTGAAAAGCTCTTTCATCCACCCTGTTGACTGCACGGGAAGATTCCCTCCTCCCTCCTCCCTACATTTGGGTCAGCCTGTACCAAAGGAGAAGGTTATCCGGGCTGTTAAACCTTTGACTTGGTGTCTTTTGAAGAGTGCATTTTGCATTTTGTTATGTCAGGATTGTAATTAGATCCGTTAATTAAGGGAAGAATGAACTTTTCCCAAAGTCCGCACCTCTTTGAATTTTTGATAAGTTTGCTTAGGTTGCTGCTGACCTTTGCTACAGGGTACGCCACTGCTCATTAATTGGCAAATTTTAATGAGGAGAGTTGATGAATGTGCTGGCCTTGACAATAAATACAGCTGGCTACCACCCCGGACCTGGCCTCCTACCGTTGTTTTGAAGCGTGTAGTGTCTCTTGACTAGCGGCCATTAAATTTGGGACACTCGCTGACATTTTCCCACACGCCAGGGCTAGAGCCTCCCTGCCCAGGCGTCAGCCTGGGTGCCTCCTCACCGCGGTTTCATTTTAGTCTTATAATAATCCCTTTATGCCTGTTTTATGGAAGGGAAAATTGAGGCACGTGGAAAGTAGTAACTTGAACCGGGACATGTCATTAGTTAATAATGATGGCGGTGAAAGTAGCCAGTGTCTAATTGAGTGCTAATCATGTGCTAGGCGTTCTCCCAAGCTCTTCACCTGTTTCGTATCACTTAATACCCAGGACAGCCCTATGGGACCGGCACTAGTTTTGCTCTATTTTCAACAGAGAAAGGTAGAGTAATTGTCCAAAGTCATGCCACTTACAAATGGTAGAGTCCAGATTTAAACCCAGGCAGTAGGATGCTAGGGACAAGACTGTTGGCCACCCTCAGTGTGCTGCAGGCCAGAGTGCCAGACACAGTCGGCTTTGTGTTATTTATTTATTTTTTGGTACTGGGGATTGAACCCGGGGTGTTCAGCCTCTGAGCTACACCACCGGCCCTATTTTATTTATTTTTTTACTTTGAAGTGGGTCTAAGTTGTAGAGAACTTCACTAAGTTACTGAGGCTGGCCTTGAACCTGCGATCGATTCTCCTGTCTCAGCCTCCCATGTACTAGGATTCTAGACGTGCACCACCACGCCCGGCTTCGGCTTCATGTTAGAGCCCAAAATTTTCTCCCTGTGCCCATTTGCCTCCTTGGACTTTGATCTATTGGGGTTGTGTGTATGTGTGTGTTTCTGTGTTTGAACCTGGGTTGTTTTAATTCCCTGGGCATAATTAATTCTTCTGGAGTTATAGCAACATCTAGAATGTTCTCTGGTGGTTCCAGGCATTTAGAATAAATGCCTTTGTTCCAGGCACAAAGAATAAAGTTCAGAATCTGCCTCTGCACATGTATACTCACAGATTTCTCTCCTCAAATATAAGAGTTTCAAGACCTAGTGAGTTCTGATACTTCAGAATGTAATTAGAGCTACAGCGTTTAACAGGTAGAATTGAGTGATGAGAGATTTACTTAGTGATCAGAGCCTGGGATGTGAATTTTGCTTTATAGCCGCACTCACGGTGACTCCTTGGGTGGCAGTGGATGAGAAGGTGTCCTCTGTTTGGGGGCACAGATAGGAGAATCCCGAGGGACAGTCACAGGTACCTCTTCAGCGCTCCTTTTAAAGCAGCTCCAAAATACTATAACTTTTAGCAATTACAAAATATAGTAGCTGGGCGTGGTGGCACACACCTGTAATCCCAGTACTTGGGAGGCTGAGACAGGAGGATCTCAGGTCCTAGGTCAGCCTCAGAAACTCAGTGAGACCCTGTCTCAAAATAAAAAAATAAAATAGGGCTGGGGGTCCTACCCCATAGTTTGGAGGTAGAATGCCCTTAGGTTCAATCCTTAGTACCAAAACAACAACAACAACAACAACAACAACAACAACAACAACAAACAAAATTCCCCTAGTCCCCTAAACAACCCCCCCAAAAAAACTCCCCAAATATAGTGTTGACATCGTTTTTTCTCTTGGTTACCACCTGTACTCTTTCCACTAACCTATAACAATAATTCTAAAAAAAAAACCCACTCAACAGTTTAAAATATACCACATCCATAGTTGCCAAAACTCTTGCTTTTTGCTAAAGATCTCCTTTTTAATAAAATGTTACCAGTTTTACAATTTCTATTTTTGAACATTGCCCTAAGAGACTTTGAAATTTCTTCCGACTGTTGGTGAAGATAATTTGATGTCATTGGGTGGTGGGCTCGGGTGGGAAATGCTGTCCACGGTACACCCTCCTCATGTCATGTTCTATTATGCACGGAGAGGAGACATTGAGTCAGAGAGAACATTGGTGTCTTGCCCAGAGCACCACTCAGCAAATATTTTGTTAAAGTGTACTGATTAGGAACCCCAAAGTTAATCCATGTCTTTGAATATATACCCTCTGGGGTATTCGAGTTGGGAAAGCCCCTCTTACCCTAGAACCACATACTCAGACTGTCCGATCTGGAAAGGAATTCATGTCATACACTGAGAGGAGCAAGAACTCGCTCAAAGTCACACTTAATGTCAGAAAAGTATCTCGAACCCAGGTGTCTGAGTGTCAGAAAACAGAATTTCTGATTAAAAATATCTCCTGAAGCCGGGCATGGTGGTGCACGCCTATAATCCCAGTACTTGGGAGGCTGAAACAGGAGGATTGCAGGTTTAAAGCCAGCCTCAGCTACTTAGTGAGGCCCTCTGCAACTTAGAGAGACCCTGTTTCAAAATAAAGAATAAAATAGGGCTGGGGGTGTAGTCAGGAGGTAGAATGCCCCTGGGTTCAATCCCCAATACCTCAAAAAAAAATCTCCTGAGCCCATGGAAAAAAATTTTTACAAACTGGGATTGCAGGAAGCAGGGAGATCAAATCTCTCTTCCACCAGGAACGGCTCAGCTCTTTTTTTGGGATAGTTAATAAACGTGAGAAAAGAGTGTTGTGATTGTTGGGAGAGGGGAGGGGTCCTAGAAGGTTTTACGGTGAGGGTAGAATCTGAACGGAACCTTGAGAAATGGATTATCTTTCTATTTTTCCCTCCCTCCCTCCCTCCCTTCCTCCCTTCCTTTTGGTATTGGGGATTTGAACCCAGGGGAGTTCTACCTTTGAGCTACGCCCTCAGCCTTTTAATTTTTTTTAAATTTTGGAAGAGGGACTCAGGTGGTGAGAGCCTCGCAAAGTTGCCCAGGTTGTCCTCAAACCTGCGATCCTCCTATCTCAGCCTCCCAAGTGCTGGGATTACAGGCCTGTGCCTCCAGCTGGCTTAGATTTCTATTTCGAGATACATGTTTCCTATCCCATCAAAGGTCGTTTCCCCTCCTGCCGACATGTGAATGAAGAGAGGCCGAGGCTTCTTCAGGTCAGGATTTTAAGATCCTCGTGGCATTCTGTTTTCTTCTGAGCTCCAAAAAGAGAAAAGCCACAAGTGTTAAAAATGAAATAAAATAGGGCTGGGGATGTGGCTCAGTGGCAGAGCTCTTGCCAACCATGTATGAGGCCCTGGTTTTGATCCCCAGCACCGCAAAAAACCCCAACCCAAACCAAACAAAAAACCCCACAAGCCAGGCATTGTGGCTCTCGCTTGTAATCCCAGTACTTGGGAGGCTGAGACAGGAGGATCGCAGGTTTGTGGTCAGCCTCAGCTACTTAGTGAGACCCTCTGAGACCCTCTTTCAAAATAAGGGATAAGCTGGGCATGGTGGCACACACTTGTACTTGGGAGGCTGAGACAGGAGGATCTCAGGTTTGTGGCCAGCCTCAGCAACTTGTGAGGCCCTCTGCAACTTAGTGAGACCCTGATTCAAAATAAAGAATAAATAGGGCTGGGGGTCTAGCTCAGGTAGAACGCCCCTGGGTACAATCCCCAGTACCACACACACACACACACACACACACACACACACACACACACAAACACAAAACTCCACAAAGCAACAATAATAAAACCAAACCAAACCCCATCAAAATCCAGAAAATCTGTGAATAGTGATGTGTTAGTCAGCTACCCATCACTATAACAAATACCAGAATTAATCAACTTATAAAGAGAAAAGGTTTATTTAGGCTCACAGTTTGGGAGGCTCTAGTCCCTGATTGGTGGCTCTGTGGCTTTTCGGCCTGTGGCGAGGCAGTACACCAGGGTGGGAGCACAGGGCAGAGCAAAACTGCTCATCTCGTGGCAGGGACCCCAAGGGGCTCATCCCCAGTGACGAGACGGCCGCCACTAGGCCCAGCTCCCAAAGGTTACACCGCCTTCTGCCAGCACCGCGTGCGGGCTGGGGACCAAGACTCCACGAGGGCCTTTCCCAGGCATCCCAGATCCAACTATAGTAAGCACATTCCAATTTTGGATACCAAATGATTCAGCAAATGGGTCATGTTGGCTCCACAGTGTTTACAAGGAGGTGGACTGTTAAACCCAGGAGCGTCATGAACCACAGCGTTATTATAATTGGAACACAACAGTCCCCTCTTCCGGGACAAGAACCGAAAGTTTTTTAAGCGCTGAATCAAGAGGCGAGAGCCAACTTCTCAAGTAGCTGAAATGGTGTTTATTAAAACTTATTAAAACAGAGAAGTAAACATCCTGGTCTTCTCTATCTTACTCTTTCCTTCAATTTCATCTCCAGAACCACTTTCTGGACCTACAAATTCCTTTTTGTCAGCATTTCGACTGAATTAATGTGGTTGGGACATAGGCCGCTGTCTCTTAGAAATGCATGCCGTTTCTGGGAACTGAGTTGGCATCTGTCAGGGCCATGTTGTTTGGAGTCTCCCCAGAGCAACTCAGACATGGACTCGGGAGGGTCGTTTATTTGGGAAGTGACATGAGGAAGGAGGAAGGAGGAAGCGGGGCAGAAGACAGGAAACCAGGGAAATCCAACGCAAGCCTTACCAAGGTCCATCAAACCTCCTTGGGTTGTGGAGATTCGATTCTGCTGGGGACCCCCGAGGAGATGACGGGGTGCCAATCAGAATTTTCCATCTGGAGGGAGGGAGGGTGGGAGGGAGGACACCCCTGCCTTGGTTGTCAGAATGGGTCTTCTGGGTCTGTCTCCAAAAATGGTTCGTGAATGATGTTGCTAAGGTAACCGAAAACTGGAAGGTCATAGGATTAGAGTGGAACTGACCATTCAGGACAGACAGGCCCAGATGGAGGTGGCACCTTCTGCCTCTGCCCTGATTATCAAGCCCTCGAGGAAACTCCAAGGGACAGAATGAAACAGAAACAGAGAGCACAGTGGAAATGCCACTTTATTTTTGGTAGTGGGGATTGAACATAGGGGTGTTCTACCTCTGAAAGATTCGCCCCAGCCCTATCTTATTTTTTTTTTTATTTTGAAACAGAGTCTCACTGAGTTGCTGAGGGCCTTACTAAGTTGCTGAGGCTGATCTTGAACCTGCGATTCTCCTGTCCCAACCTCTCAAGTAATAGGATTACAGGCGTGTGCTTCCATGACCAGCTGAAATACCACTTTTGATGAGACTGTCAACATCGATGGAAGCGGCTCTGATCTTTAGCTGGAGGACTCTCTGGAACCAGGGAAGAAATCCTGGGGACTGGCTCGTCTGTCGGCTGCCATGTGGACGGCCACCACACTCATGACTCCATAGATGGAATCCACAGTGGCACCACTGAATGCCCAGCTAGGTAAGAAATACACAGGAACAGAATTCAATAAAGGATCATTTGACCACAAGCAGAACAAAACGAAACAAAAGCAAACACAAAAGCCTATTAGAGGTTGGCTGGGGACAGAGTTGGAGAGGGGGTGGATTACCAACAGGTGATAGGAAACTCTTGGGTATTGTGGAAATGTTTATTATCTTGTTCGTGATGACGGCTTCATGAGTGTATGCATACGTCAACACTGCTCAGAACGTACCCCTTAGTCGGGTGTGGAGTTGCACACTTGTAATCCCAGCACCTGGGAGGCTGAAATAGGAGGATCTGAAGTTCGCAGCCAACCTCAGCAAATTAGTGAGGCCATGACCCCGCAACTTAGACCTTGTTTAAAAAAAATTACCCCTTAAATGTGGGCAATTTGTTGTATCAAGTTTACCCTAATAATGCTATTAAATTAGTTAGTTGATTGAATTGAAATAGCTGTTCTTCTCAGGAGTCTTACAATTTAGCTACCCCAAACACCTTCTAAATCAGAACCAAGTATTCATTTCCCTAAATCACATTTAAGTTAGAAAGCACTTAAAAAGGAAGACTGTTAATTGTTTTGTGTGTGGTACTGGGGATAGAACCCAGGAGCAGTCTACCTCTGAGCTACACCCTCAGCCCTATTTTATTTTTATTTTGAAACAGGGTCTCACTAGGTTAATGAGTATCTCACTACTTGCTGAGCCTGTCCTCAAACCTGTGATCCTCCTGTCTCAGCCTCCCAAGTACTGCGGTTATAAGCGTGCGCCACCATGCCCGGCTTTTTTTTTTTTAAATTTTGAAACAGGGTCTCTCGAGGTTGATGAGAGTCTCACTACTTGCTGAGGCTGTCCTCGAACCTGCGATCCTCCTGTCTCAGCCTCCCAAGTACTGCGATTATAAGCCTGCACCACCACACCTGGCAGAAGACTGTTGATTTTGATCAGTCTTTTTTCTAGTGTGGTCAGTCGTCCTTAGATGAGGAAGAAGCACCATGCCTACATTGCCTGCTTTCATTGCAACTTGCCGCTCTTCTTGAAATTGAAGTCTTATCTTTTATAACTGAAATTATCTCAAGCTGGCAACTTCAAGAATAAATCCTGCACCCAAACACATTGGTACATAACCCTGCATCAGCCACGGGCAGCAGCTAACACCCAGATCTTTCTCTTAGAACAGAAACGTCATATGGGATTTTCAGAAACACGTGTACCCTGGAGTCAAATACAAAGTCTCTATTTGCTCAAAAATTGGGCCAATCTCTGAAAACTTGTATTTGACCCTCTTGAAAGAAGCAAATCCTGTTTTTTGGCTTCTCAAAAGGAGTGTACTATCCAATTAAAAGAAATGGCAGATCAAAAGCTCCCTGGGTGACTTGGAAGACGCCCCCTGCTCTCTGGGGGCTCAGCGTTCTAGCCTATGATATTGGTTTATTGGGTTAGATCATATTTAATAGTTTCCTCAATACTGAACTTCTAGAATTAGTTGCAGGAGCCATTTTGTGTCTCACCGTGAGCTCACCAAATGCAGCTGTATTTTTGTTCCAAACGTTAAATATTTAATCAACTCTAAGGTGAAACCCAAATGTAATTCATTAAGCGACTTGGTGTTGAGTCAAATGAGACGGACATGAAAAATGCCTTTTCATTAGCGGCCACCGGCTTCACTGGTTCAAGAATCCCGGCTGGTGTGGTGAATAGCAAAATGGTCCTCTGTTCAAACAAACGGATTGTGACTGGGTAAAAAGAAAATAAAACAAAAGCCAGAAGCCTTTCCGATCGCCTTTGACTAATTGTGATGTATTGATTTTCTATGCTACATTAATGTCTACAAAGCTTTCCTTTGGCTAATCCAAAAGATGAATGAATTTAATGAAAGTTTTTATTTCAAAGTGTGCATAAAAGTAAAGGTTGAAGAAAGACGCATGTGAGTGTGTGCATGCACATACGGGCACACAGGATGTGGAGAACAAGACTTATGGTGCAATTTTTATGTGGGTGGAGTGGCAGAGACCACCATCAAAGAGTCTTTTGAGTACCATCTTATATTATTTTTGTTCCTTGACTGCAGATCTTGATAAAATCCACCCCCCCCCCCACACACGCTCTTTCTTTTGATGGTACTGGGGATTGAAACCAGAGGCATTCTACCTCCAAGCTACACCCCCAGCCCTTTTTATTTTTTTGTTTTGAAACAGGGTCTTGCTAGGCTGCTGAGAATCTTGCAACTTGCTGAGGCAATCCTCCTGTCTCCGCCTCCCAAGTACTGGGGTTACAGGCATGCACCACCATGCCTGGCTTGATAAGTTTCTTGAAAAATGATAATTAAAAATTTTTTTATGGCACTGGGCAGTCCTTTTTACTTTGAAACAGGGTCTTGCTAAGCTGTTGAGGGTCTTACTAAATTGCTGAGGCTGGCCTCCAACTTGTGATCCTCCTGCTTTTGTATAAATCATGAGTTAATGATGGATTTTTACACTTTAAATGGTTTTAAAAATAAAAAGGAGAATATTTCATCATATGTGAAATTATATTGTTAAAAATTCAGTGTATATAAATAAAGTTTTATTGAGACACAGCCACACTTACTTGATTTTTTGTTTTTTTTTTTTGGTACTGGGGATTGAGCTCAGGGACATTCTACGTTTGAGCTACACTCCCAGCCCTATTTTATTTTGAAACAGGATTTTGCTAAGTTGCTGAGGGCCTTGCTAAGCTGTTGAGGCTGGCCTCAAACCTACAATCTTCCTGTCTCAGCCTCCCAAGTCCTGAGATTACAGGTGTGTACCACCACGCTTGGCTTAATTTGATTGTATGTACTGCAGTGGCAGAGTTAAGTGACTGTGACAGACAGCATGGCTGCAAAGCTCGAAATATTTACTCTCTGGTACTTGGCAGAAAATGTTTTCCGATCCGAGCGTGGTGGTGCACGCTTGTAATCCTAGAACTTGGGAGGCTGAGACAGGAGGATCACTGGTTCGCAGCCAGCCTCAGCTATTTAGGCCCTCTGCAACTTAGTGAGACCCTGTTTCAAAATAAAGAATAAAAAATAGGGGTGGGGATGTGGCTCGGAGGTAGAATGCCCCTGGGTTCAATCCCCAGTACCACAAAGGAAAAAAAAAAGTAAATGTTTTCTGAATTTTGTCCTAGATCATAATAGAAATTCTACTGAAGGACAAGAGAGAGAGAGAGAGAGAGAGAGAGAGAGCGAGAGAGAGAGAGAAACATGCAATAATTTGCAGTCTCAGGTCTTCTACCAGATTGGCTTCCTGGTTCTTTCTGGAACTGTGTCAGTGTGGCCAGAAGCGGCCAACACTAAATAAACTCCCTGGGTCCTGGAAGACTGAAGAAAAGGGATATAATTTCCCCTGTTGAACGGGGCTCTCCTTGCTAGGAAAGTGCTCTGCCATGGAGCTGCATCCCGGCCCTCCCCTGAGTCCTTTTAATTGCCCCCAAAGTAGCTCTTCCTAGGATGGCTGACAGTAAAAGTATCGTCTCATATTAAAAAAAAAACTCTGGTATAGTCTGGACCTGGGATTCCTCCAAGACTAATTACACAATAAACTCATATCAGCATAGTCCCTAAAGTTTGGTTTATTTGATCTTATGATCCAGATTAGACTGAGTGAAATTTAGTATCACTTTTTAAATTTTTTATTTATTTTTTGTGGTACTGGAGATTGAATCCAGGGCCATTCTACCTCTGAACTACACCCCCAGCCCTATTTTATTTTTAATTTGGAAACAGGGTCTTACTAAATTGACTGAGAGTTTCGCTAAGTCGTTGAAGCTGGTCTCTAACCTGCAATCCTCCTGTCTTAGCCTCCCAAGTACTGGAATTACAGGCGTGTACCTCCACACCTGGCACATTTATTTTAGTCTCTCTAAATAAAGTGATCAGCAATCTTGGGATGTCCCTACACCCAAGGTTGCTTTTCACTAGTGTGTTCATCTGAAAAACAGGGATAATATTACTCACACCGTTGAGTTTTCCACATCAAAGTATGAACAACTTGTCCAAGGTTACACAGGGCACGAATGACAGAGCCGGAATGTGAACCTCATTCTTTCAACAGCAAACGTTTCCCTTTTGGGAGTTTCTTCATGAGTAAATGTAGGATTTTCATTGGATTTTTGGAAAATTTTCTGAATTCAGAGATTTTTGTATAATGGCCCATGGGGGTTGGGGATGTTTATGTGCCCATACTCTGCAACCAGAGAGACCTGGGTTTGAGTCACCATTTTGCCACTTACTAAATGAGGAATGTTTCTTCCGAATGTCCATTGGCATCTCGGATGGCTTCATCTATAAAATGAGAAGGATAATGGTACTTATAGGGAAGTTGTAAAAATTAAAAGAAATAATTTGAGCCAGGCATGGTGGCACATGCCTGGAATTCCAGTACTTGGGAGACTGAGACAGGAGGATCACAGGTTTGCGGCCAGCCTCAGCTACTTAGTGAGGCCCTCCACAACTTAGTGAGATCCTGTTTCAAAATAAAGAATAAGGCCGGGCGTGGTGGCGCACGCTTGTAATCCCAGTACTTTGGGAGGCGGAGACCGGAGGATCCGGGTTCGCGGCCAGCCTCAGCTCTCGCTCTGTCTCTCTCTCTGTCTCTCTGTCTCTCTCTCTCCTTAGTGAGGCCCTCCGCAACCTCGTGAGACCCGGTTTCAAAATAAAGCATAAAAAATAGGGCCGGGGGTGTAGC
>PVJS01031934.1:0-23090 GCA_004027185.1 Glis glis | reverse complement strand
GTGTGTGTGTGTGTGTTGTGCACATGTGTGTGTGTGTGTGTTTCCCATTGACTAAACTGGGGTTTATTTTATTATAAGGCATGTGGATACTGACAAGGACAAAACAGAAAGCAGCAGCAGATCTATTCCATAAGCAGACATCTGAGGACAGGGAGGGCTAAGCCTGGGAAGGCGGTTATCAATTAACTACAGTAGGAAGCAGATGGCATACTTGAATTAAACAATCTGAGGAGGACATTTACTTCTTACAAAAGAATTATCTTTTAAACTGGTCAAGATATAAGAAAAGAATAGGGGTAGGGCAGCAAGCTAGGGCTAGGAAATGAGAGAAACTCCAGCAGAAGGTCTTACAGTAGGGAAATGAGGGGAGAGGGAGATCTGGATCCCAGGTGAGAGTCACTTTGAACAGTGACTTAGGCAACTGTGACTTCTCATGGTGAAAGTCAATAATATAAATACCCTGATCTCATTTTCTTCCCTCCTTCTGATGCCCTGTTGGGGTTCTTCATTGTCAAACACAAACAAAAGTCTGGGGCCATAGTAGTCTGTTGGCGTCCATATAGCTCAGGCTTCTCCTACAGGAACATGGTAGAGAAAGGAAGAGAGTGGATAGTGGGGTGTGAATAGTAGTCTGGGTTTGACTGTGAGGAAGAAGGAATTTAAGTATAAAACAGAAGCTGAGGATTCATATTGGGCATCTGAATCCCCAACTTGAATAAATAACTAGGCACACTAAGGCAGACTGAAGAGCTTTCAGTTATGTGCTCCTTATAACTGGGTTGTCCTGGAAGTATGGCAGGGCTGAGATTTCAAGTAGACAGTTAGCAGGGTGCAATGTAAGGAGTCAAGACGCTATAGGTTGGAACTGGAACATTGCCCAAAGGCCCACGTTTTAAAGGTGTGATCCCCAGCTTGGTGCTACTGGAGGTGGTGGAAACTTTGAGAGATAGGCTTTGATTTGAGGTCTCCAGGTCATTGGGGGTGCATCCTCAAAGAGGATCAGGGAACACAGCTCTTCCTCCTCTATCTTTTGCTCCTGACATGAGGTGAGAAGCTTTACTCTCCACTGGGCTGCCACCATGATTGGCTGCGTCACCACCGGCCCCAAACAACAGAGCCAACTGACCATAGACTAGAACCTTTAAAAGTATGAGCAAGCCGGGCGTGGTGGCGCACGCTTGTAATCCCAGTATTTTGGGAGGCGGAGACCGGAGGATCTGGGTTCGCGGCCAGCCTCAGCTCTCTCTCTTTCTCTCCCTGTCTCTCTCTCTCTTTCTCTCTACCTAGTGAGGCCCTCCGCAACTTCGTGAGACCCGGTTTCAAAATAAAGCATAAAAAAATAGGGCCGGGGGCGTAGCGCGGAGGTAGAACACCCCTGGGTTCAACCCCCGGTACTGCTAAAAATAAATAAATAAATAAAATTAAAGCATGAGCAAAACAAAACCCCACAAAAAAATCCCTTTCTCTTTATAGGATGATTAGCTCAGGCATTTATTATAGAAACAAAAGGCTAATATATAGGAGAAGCAGGTGAAAGGAAGAAGGTGTTATCTTGATGGCCCTGACATTTACTAGGTTTGCATTTCTACATTGTACCACTCTCAAAAAAGCAGAACCATTTTCCACTTTTTCTGTTATTGGAATAAACAACTACCAAGATAAAATGAAAGATCTTGATTCAGGAAGCTTAGGGTACCAGGCCATGATGTACTTCCTGAGCAACTTTCTTCTCAGATCAGTGCATTTGTTTCTCAGGGATCCTGGGCAACTGGCTTCTTGTTAGATGAATGCATTTGTCTCTTAGTGCTGCAGTAACAAATTACCACAGATGAGGTATTTTAAAATAACAGAAATTTATTGTCTTATAGTTCTGGAGGCCAGCACCTGAAGTCAAGACATTAGCAAGTCCAAGCTCTCTCTGAAGGCTCTAGGGAAAAATCTTTCCTTGCTTGCTTCAATCCAAGCAATCCTTGCTGTTACTTAATCTAGTCCACCCTGTTTTAGTATGATCTCATCTTGACTTGGTTATATTTGCAAAGATCCTATTTATAAATAAGACCACTTTTACAGGTACCAAGAATTCGGACTTCAGCATATCATTTTGAGTTATTCAATTAAAAACACAATAATTTATGGTAGTAATAATAATATATAATAAAGATGACCTCATTTTTTTATGAGCATGTGGTACTAGGGATGGAACCCAGGGGCATTCTACCTCAAAGGTACACCTCCAGCCCTATTTTATTTTTCATTTTTAAACAGGGTCTCACTAAGATGCCCAGGCTGGCCTTGAACCAGTGTTTCTCCTCAGTCTCCCAAATACTGGGCTTCTAGATAGGAGCCACTGTGCATGGTTTACAGATGAGCTCACTCGTATGAAGCATTTCACACAGTACTGTCATTCTCTTTTGTCCTTTTATTAGAAAGTTTTCTTTGTGTATGTGTATGTGATACTGGCGATTGAACCCAGAGGCATTCTACCTCTGAGCTACACCCCAGCCATTTTCTTGTTTTTTTTTTTTTGTTTTGAAGTAGGATCTTCCTAGATTGCTAAGACTCTTTCTTGCTAAATTGCTGAGGCTGGCCTTGAACCTATAATCCTCCTGTATCAGCCTCCAAGTGCTGGGATTACAGGCATGTGCCATCATACCCAGAACAGATTTTTCTCTTAAAAATTAAAAAGTCACTCTCCTGAGAGCCAGGGAGGCAAGCCTGACATATTAAAACATGGGCGAGTATAAAGGCATTGTGCTTACTTACTGCAACTCCAGATGTGACTTGAGACCTACACACCACTGGCGCTTAACCTCTCTTCTGCTTAACATGTACCCTATGACTAAATTTGTTCCTGGACAGATTTAAAACTACAAGATTATTTACTAGCTAGTTTATGTTACAAGGGAAATGTCTCTGAAATATATATTTTAAATTAAACACTATTTTATGATACCACTCATTGTCTTATTGGATTGAAACCCTTCAAGTAATAATAATTTTGATAATATCAGTCTATAAATTGACTATTTTTCTGAGTTTATATACCTATATTTGGAATGCAAGTAAATGGAATATAAGGACAGTAAACATTGTAAAGATTGTAGGGATCTCTGGCCCCTTAAAATATATTTTGGTTCAGAACAATGCTTAGAATAGTCAACATAGAATATCATATCGACATAGATGTCATGAGTTGTCTAGTGTTTCGGTTTAATAGGATTCTTGTTGCACTCTAAAAATGTGTGTTGAGTTGGGCATGGTGGTGCTCACCTGTAATCCCAGTACTTAGGGGCGGAGACAGGAAGATCCCAAGTTCAAGGTGGGCCTCAACAACTTAATGAGATCCTGTTTCAAAATAAAACGACTGTAGCTCAGAGATAGAATGGACTTGGGTCCAATCTCAAGTATCACACACATACACACACACACAAAGAAAGTTGAATGAGTATGTGAATACATTTCAATTTAGAGTCCTATCTATGTTTTATTGCTAAATGATCAAAACTTTTACTGACTTAAAGCTATAATGTACTTATGTTTAGTATACCACTGAGAAATACCTAGGTATTATAAGATTTTGCAAGGAAAAAATCCCTTGAAAATAAAACTGATTAATGATTATTGGTATATCAGTCTTTCAATACAAGTAACAAAATTTCCATCTCAAACTGGCCTTAGTGATAACAGAATTGTGTTGTCTTATGTATCTACAAATTTCCGTAAATAGAAGAAAGTTTCAGGTAGATTTGATCAGGGCCTTGCATTTATGTATTAGCCATTTCTCAGCACTTTCCTTCTCTGTGAGTTGGCCTTTTGCTAGGGCTGGCTGTCCTCATTGAAGCAAGAATTCTACTGACCACTTCTGGCCTATGCATTTTATTCTCTAGGTCTCTGGCCCTAGGCTGTCACTTTTCCAGTGTTCTTATCAAGGGATCCGAGGGTTGCACTGGTTGTAGGCAGGGAAATTACGCGCTCACTCTAAGACACTCCTTTTGATGGAGGAAATAAAATGTGCTGGTTGCTTTAGGTAAGCTAGGATCCACTCCTGGATTATGGGTAAAAGGTAGACACCTGAATAAAAAATGATAATAAATATTAGGAAGTGGGATGAAAGTATAATCAATAGAGGGCCACAACAAACACCAATCATCTTTTTCAATAATATTTTCTGTCTGCCTTATATATAGTATGGATGTCCCATAAAAATGCAGATGCAGTTATACCATGTTTTCCTTCCCATTTACCTTTTAAATGTTCTGGTAAGAACACCTATCTTGATATCTATATACTACTGAATTTTTAAGTGCACAATATAGTAAGTATGGTTAAGTATAGCCATAATGTTGTACTGCAGATATCTAGAACTTATTCATCTTACATAACTGAAACTTTGTACACATTGATTAGCAATCCCCAATGTCTCCCTGCTCCCAGCTCTGGGCAACCACCATCATAGTCTCTGTTTCTATGAGTTTAGCTATTTTAGATATCTCATGTAAGTGGAATCAGTGCTGTTAGAATGAAATTGGTGTGGACACTATGGAGAATGGTGTGGACATTCCTTAAAAAAACTAAAAATAAAACTACCTTAAGATCCAAAAATCCTTATTCTCAGTAAAGATCCAAAAGAATTAGAATCAGGATCTCCAGAATATGTATTTATTTTCATGTTCATTATAGCACTATTCTCAACAGCTAAGAAATAGAAACAACATAGTGTCTATCTATAGAAAAGTTGAAAGAAAATGTGGTATATGCATATAACAAAATATTACTCAGACTTCAAAAAGAAGAAAATCCTGAAATTGTGACAGCTGGATGAACCTGTGAGCAAAGTGAGATGAACCAGTCACAGGACATACACTAAATGACTCCCCTTATATGGAACATCTAAAATAGTCAAACCCATTTACTTTTACTTACCCTTATTAATAAGTTAGTATGTCTTTAAGTAAAACCCCTGCCCAATGAGAATGGGAATCCCATTTCTCCAACTGAAAATGAAAAAATTTCTCTCTTCCTAATGATAATTTTCAATTTCTTAAAGATGATGATGAATATCATCATTATATTTTTGCTAAATTCCTAAAGCTTATGTTAGGAGCAAAATATAATTTAGAGGGAATTTTGTTGTTATTTTTCTTAAATATAAAAATTGCCTTATTTTGGGAAATCTTTTGACTTCACAAAATGTAATATTTTTATTATCACTAAAGATATTTTGATTAATTTCTTCAATTTTAAGTTTTAAAATTAACACATAATAATTGTACATATTTGTGGGCTATCATGTGCTGTTTTGATACATGTGTATATTGTTTAATGTGTGTGTATGACAAATATTTTAAGTGAATTTTTTTTGTACCCAAATCTCCAAAATTAAAATTTTTAATTTATATTGGTAGGAAAATCATTTTATTCATAGGTAGTTAGACTAAAATATTACAACCAATATCATGATGAGGCCATTCAGTGTGTATAGCAAATTAAGTCAGTTTAGAGAATACAAAATATTGTATTGAAGACAGTGAGATTTATTTGTCTGATAAAACATATTTTTTCATTTAAAGTTTTTTTATTGGTGCTTTGTAATCATACATCTTGATGCATTTCAGGGCGATAGAGGCATATATGCACACAGTACTTTTTGAGCCCTTCCCCAGTTCCCACTCCACTCCCTCTCTCTCCCTACCTTCCTGTGCTCAACACCTTGATTAGCTTTGATAAGTTTGTGTGTGTACATCATGTCCATTGAGGTGTTTCCCTCTTCAAGTCTTCCTCCCTATCCCATCTCCCTCAGTTAGGTCCTCTCCTTCACTGTTAAAAAACATATTTTTAACAATATCAATAATTTGGTGTAAAACACACTTGTTCCAAATTATTTTGAAGGTAATACCTCATCAGAATGTATATAAAAATTTATTCTGATAGCCCAAAGTCTGCTTTGACATATTTAGTTTTTGAAAAACCACCTAAGAAACAAGCTAAAATATCTAATGAATAATAAGTCATATAATCATGAGCCAATAAGAACTCATGTTTGGTTTCAAGAGCTTTTTCTAAAACTAATAGATTAAAGAAGATCGTCTTTGTAAGGCTTTTTAAAATCTAAAATGAAAAAATATTGATTATAAGGTACTGGGGTTTTCAGAAGTCTGACACTGACTCAGTTTCTTCTCTTGCTATTATGTACAAGAAATAAACTGAGAAAATATAGTGCATGTGTATCAGTTATCTTGTTATAAATTTGCTCCTGAATAAGTATTTTCTCATTCTTTAGGCTTGACATGGCATCTGATTCCTTGGATATACTAGCATAACTATAACTCACTCAAATATTTTTATGCCTTTATTTGATATTATAAATTTATATTCATTTAATCAACAAATAGATATTTATTAACTACCACATTGCCCTAGGTTCCAGAAAGCAAAGCCTCAGACAAAAGCTTGTGTGCTGCTATTTTTTTCAGGGAGTGTAGTCCTGGGAGTAGAAGTGAGAGAAAAGAGTGAGTGTGGAAAAGAGGGAAAATAAATCTGTCTACCACTTGATGTCACAGATAAATGATTGTGCACATCTGCCTTCCAAGAGGACATAAATGATCACTTCTCCAGATAGTCTGGTATGGGAAGATAGTTTATTCACAGGCTTCTGTCTCTTTGTGGCGAGGTTAATTTCCCCGCATTTCTGGGTTGCACATACAAGGGAACCAGAAGCTCTCAAGTATCTCATTGTTAGGTTTCAGCCGGGAGCTCTTGGATAGTAGGTATGAGGAGCTCAGGGTAGGCATGAGGGAGGCGGTTGTCAAGTCGTGTCCTGTAAAGTTTGTCATGCAAACTTGACCATCCCAATGGCAACTGTAGCTAGAACAGGGACAAAATCCTCAGAGATCCAAAACCCATGGGATCTAAAACTAAGAGGATCTAAAATAAGGCCTATATCAGGGAACAAAACATACAGAAGTGCTGGCCTTCTTGGGATTTGCATTTTGGCCCAGGGGAGAAAGGCAATAGAGAAAAATATAGTAAAAAACTTAAATTTTTTTGGAAGATAAAAGCCATGAGAAAAACTGAGCAGCTAAGAGGCGGTCAGAAATTCTGGGGTAATGGGATTGAATTTTAAATATGATGTTAGGGGTTGATCTCATTGACAATGTGGCATTTGAGTAAAAACAGACATCACACAGTCCCTTGATGTTGGAGAAAGAGTATGGACACAAATATGTCAGGAGTCAGACAAGTCAAGGGCTTAGAGGACTGTGTAAAGACTTCAGTTTTTACTCTAAGTGAAAAGCAGAAGAACCCTAGTAGGGCTCTGAGCCAAAAAGCATTATATGAATTGTATATATTGAGTTCTAGCTTCTCGGCTGCGAATAGACGAGAAGAAGTAAATTGTGGAAACAGGGGGACTAGATAAGAAGGCAATTGCACTATTCCAGTTAATTATGAATAGCTACATGATTCCTTAAGATGAAAAATTTTGATAAGCATTTTCATATCAAAACATTATTCACATAGCAAAGAAATAACATTTAACACATCAGCCATGTGGCTATATGTAGGTGTATTAATATATACACAACTATATATTAACATTCTGAATATGTGGAAGTTTTATTTTGAAATTTGGAATCTGAGGGATCATTTTATTTTAGAGAAACATGAAAAAGCTTTAATCAACATTTTAAAATATGAATTTTACCATGGAGAATGAATCTCTAATTCTCCAGAAGAGGATGTAGGTACAGTATATATGATGCTAGTTTTTCTTTAGAAAACAGCTCTCAATAAAAGACAGTTTGCTTCTGATGACTAATTCATTGTTCAACCTTTAAACCTCTGAAAATGAGGTTGAAGTTTTATGTTGTATGTTCACACAGAAGGAAATTTTAGCTTCCATGACCATCGTTTGAAGGAGATTCAAGAGGTGAACTTAGGTTTTTAATACATTTTTCATTTATTTTGATAACAAAGGTGACTTAAAAATGAAATTCCATATAACCTCATAAAAATAAAGGTGCTATACTATTTTAAAAATTCTGCCTCCCTTATTATTGCTGCATAAATCATTAATGGTATAAAAATTGAAAACATAGCTATAAATGGTGAATTTTACTAATAATTCATACAATTTTGATAATTTACCTCTTTGAAAGGAGAGCAGTAGTCTATATTTTCTCTTTTACTGTTGAAATTATTAATTAACAGTTGATAGAAATTACTGACATGTTTGAAACATCACATTTTTATTCTCCTTGTTCTCTTCCCTTGTTTAATTTTTATATTTACTTTTAGAAAACAAGCTGTCTTATTTTTTAATGAGACCATTTCACATATTATATATCTCTATTTTGTTAGCTGATATTCTCCATCTCCCTATTTCTCATTTCCTTTCTCTAGTCTTGTTCTATAAACTATTGTAAAGCTAATCAACATTAATGAGATTATATTTTAAATTATTCTTCTAATTAGTTTCCCCTTTTTGAAAATGTCATTAATCCCTTGAATTAATTATTTTTGTATGAATATGCATGACATATTTTTCTAGGAAGTCCAGCTAATTTAGTTTGCTGATTGCACTGCTAATCACCTAGATAGTTTTTGGTTATCCTGATCAAATAATGTTTATTGAGGCTTATGTTTATTAAATACTACTATGACAGGTGCTGTAAGAGCCTTCTGTGGCTTCATTACTATGATTCACACTTTCTAAGTCTATTTAATTTTCCACATTTGGCCATAACTTGATTTTCCTGATACTTTAGATGCAATAAAAGGGTCTTTAGAGATCAGAAGTTTCACTTCATGATTTGAGTGGTCATCTATGTTTTATCTGTCCAGAGTCTTTCTCTTGGAATGTGCACTCCATAATTGTAGGGGATTGCCCATCTCCCCTCTACCTTGTTCCCTCTACTCAACCATGAGTCACAGGTGGTGGTTGTTTGTCTTGTTAATTTAAGTGGCAGAACCATTGGCCAATGGGGTGATCATGTGACCTGGACCTACTCAATCAGCATTCTTCCCTCTGTTTGTTTTTCCTTTCTTGGAATAAAAACCAATGTTATGTGTGTGTGTGTGGGGGGGGAGAACTGCCTTACTGGTTTTCCAACTATTAAATTTTTCTAAACTAGTTACTTTGGTATGAATGTGGAACCATATATTTTTTTAGGAAGCTCATCTATTGTAGTTTGCTATTCACACTAATGTCTACTCAGGTAAAAGAAGGTGACCAGCAGATAGAACTGAAGATACTTAATAAAAAACAGCACTTGCTGCTCTCTCCAGATCTGGTGCTCATTATCTTTGAGCCTAACTGTGCCAGGCCCTTTCTTTGGATTAGTTAAATAAGACAACAGAGTCCTTGTCTTATCTAAATTACTCCCAATTCTATACTTTTCTACCTGATTGAAATTAGTTTAGTTGCTTAAATACATGGCAGCCAATCATTACATAGAAAATCACATCAATGAGCTTACAAGTACAGAAGAAAATAAGGGGGGGCGATAAGCATCTTACTTTGCCTCATAATTCTCTCCTTATACACATGTAGGAAGCACAGAAATGTGATGTTCGGTAAACATGATAAACTATTAATTCACTTTCCCAATCTGAAGGAAGAAACTGATGGGGCAAACAAAGGAGTTTTCAGCATTGCCAGAAGGGCATTTAAAAAGCACTTTACACATAGTGGAAGAAAAGCAGAATAATAAAAAAGTCATATAAATAATATATAATCCCTTACTCCTGACAGAGGTAGTTCTTTGCTCATGCTCTTACAATAATATTAAATCATTATTACCAGGAGACCTAAATTTATAGGCCAAGTTTGGCCTCCAAGTAAGTTCACAATTGCCTTCCTAGGCAAGAATGTTGGCTTTTCCCCTTACTTTTCTGCTTGCCTTGTAACTTGGCATTGTGCTCAGAGTGTGGAAATAAACTTGTGATAGTCAGCTTTTAGAATTACTAGACATCTCCTTCACATTAAAAAGCAATCCACCGCCTTAGGTACATATCGATTCATTTTCCAACAACCCAATAATTCCTCTAGTGCAAGAATGGACGGAATATTATTTTATTTAAAAACTAAAGAATGTATGTCCCCACAGCTTCCGATCATACTTGAGAGCTAGTTCCCTTAGGTGCAGTTCCTTTTCTACTTTTTCAATTGTTTTGGAGTAGGAAATAAAAGAATAAGAGGAAAAGCACGAGCAGGCTTCTTCAATAAGATATCTCTATTGCTGTAAAACTACCTTGGGCTAATTCCACACTAAAACTGCCAGAGCATGAAACCCAAGAAATTACATTTTTAAAAAGGCCTAAAATGCCATTTTTAAATCACAGTATAAACCACCAAAACTACCTTTCAGAGTTTTCGAAATAAGCAAAAGACCAGCTATGTAAAACTTAAAATATAAAATGGAAAACTTGGCATTTGTGATGGTATCCGGGCTTGATATGCAGACGACACCAGGACTACATATATCAAGCAGGAGTAAAAGGCCTAGCACTATGGAGCAATGATAAAAACGTCGAATTAATAATTAAATGAATGAAAGGAAAGGTGAATTTCAGAGTTCATAAAGTCTTCTTGGTGCCAAATGAATGAACATAAATTTTTGAATCTTGTGCTTCCAGGATGCTAATGGCTACTCGCAACCTGACTGTCATTCCCATAGTCTTCTTCTGCGCTTTGGCCTGCATTTTAGGCAGAAATTGGCTCTGGAGATTGGACACTGATTCTTACAGTACTGGGGAAAGGTTAGGAGAATACAGGTTTTATGAAGGCAAGCATTTTTGCTTTCTTGCCCACTGCAGACAATGCATTGAGCAGATTCAGAAAGGGAACTCACTATGTACTTTACATACACGTAAAGTAAGAAGTTTGATGGAAATAACTTTTCAAATTGTGTACAGGTGACTCAATGCATTAGGAAGGTATTACAAAATCTGAGGTTTGAGATAAAACAAAATAAATGCAGGAAAATCTTGCCTGTAAAGAAATGATAAAATACTGGGGAGAAATGAAATGGGTTTGGATAGATCTAAAATTGTTCAGTGCATGCTACATGCATGTATGGAAAGATCACACTGAATCTGTTAATATTACATTTAACATTGTTAATAAAATTCATGCAAATAAACAAAAAACAGTTCCAAGCTTTACTATTAAAATACACTTGCTGGCCGGGCGTGGTGGCGCACGTTTGTAATCCCAGTACTTGGGAGGCTGAGACAGGAGGATCCGGGTTCACAGCCAGCCTCAGCTACTTAGCGAGACCCTCCACAACTTAGTGAGACAGTTTCAAAATAAGAATAAAAAAATAGGGCTGGGGGTGTAGCTCAGAGGTAGAATGCCCCTGCGTTCAATCCCCAGTACTGCAAAAAAAAAAAAATACACTTGCTTTGTTTAAATATCCAACATACTGTCAGTTTGAAAAATAACTGGCTTAATATTTTTTCTTGTCAAAAAATTCCAATCACTATGCTAAAAGCTGTCCCTCCTTGAAGGGAGTATACTTCAGAGTTTAAAAGAGTTTCATACTTTGAAGAAACCTTGTCAAGAATGCTTATATTCATTATGTGTGCAAGCCTCCCATCTATTGAAACTATCTGAAAATTATAATTTTATTCTCAAATAGTCATAGTTCTAACACTAAGTATTGCATTACCCAAAAAAGGAGTCAATGAAATTAGGTGTAAGCCTTGTTTTAATAAAAACTGAACTAAAATATTATTTGCTGCAAGCTTTAAATTGAGATGGGCATTGCAGATACCAGAAAAGATTCCAAGATATATATTTGCCCTAATGGACCATGTACTCTTTAGAAGGATACAAAGTATAACATATAAAACACCTATAGAGGAAAAGAGAAAAACTGCCAAAATAGAGAGCAATGCATTATAAAATGCTAAATTGACTGTAATAAAAAACTGGGCTCTGTGGTACAGACAATATCCTTCAACGGACACTAAAGATTTTAGATTAAAAGCAATGACCTGGTTGTATAAGTTTTATTATTAAATCATTAGATTGCAATAAAAATTCTTTCAGATAAAGGTTCTCTCAATATATTATTAAATAAATAATAAAAGTAAATGACGTACTATGTGATGATTCATTTTCCAAATGGTTTTGTCCTGGGTACATTCACTAATGTCAATAAGAATTTCCTATAACAGGATAAATGCCAAAACTTATTCTTTATTTTTGTTTTCAAAAAGTACAGCAACCTCAATTACTATGTGTAAACACACAATGAATACTTATTAACTTTGCCTACTTTATTATATTTCTGGTGGAGCAATGCTAATGAATCACCTTTGAAAACAGGATCCACATTGTACTTCCACAGAGCCTGCGGAGACACATAACATTTCACTAGATTACCTAATTATCAGAAAATTACCATGAGCAGAATAAATGGCAGCATTTCAGTCCTACTAGAAAAGATGCGTTTTTATCTGTAAAATGCCACAGATGGGTTAAAAAAAAAGCAATTACTTGTCACTTCTACTGCAAAGGTTGTAATATCCAACTTACTCTAAATGACAGATTTTTCTAAGGGTTAGAAAATTGGCTGCTAAATAGGTCACAGCTTTTGCAAACAATCCATTTTTGTTACCAATATTCTCAATTAGTTGAAAAAGCCAGAGGACTTCTAGGACTTTAACTCTGATCTGTCAGAATTTAATTTTTGTTTGCCCATTTCGATTTACAGTTGTATTACACTTGCCAAGCAACCAACCTTTCTCTGATTGAGGAATTTTTACCATTTCCTTGAGTATTAAATATCCTCACTGTTACATTAATTGAATTTTTATATGGAAAACCATGCTGAATTTTACTATACAATTATCAATTTTCTTGTCCTTAAAATGTTTCTAATTGTATCTCTTATGTTTTAGGTATAGAGAACTTTTCTGTTTTTAATGAAACTACTGTAAAATTTTTTCTTTTCTTTTTCTTTGGTGTGGTACTGAGGATTAAACCCAGGGATGTTTTACCTCTGAGCTGCACCCTGGCCATTTTTATTTTTTATTTTGAAACAGGGTCTCATTTAGTTACTGTGCACTGTTCTCAAACCTGTGATCCTCCTTTCTCAGCATCCCAAGTATTGGGATTACAGGCATGAGCCATAATGCCTGGCTAAAATTTTTATTTCTATGTAAAATCATCAAAAGTAATAAGTGCAGAAACAACACTATGTTTTCCTAATCCATGCAATCCCACTATCTTCGATGGCTACTCCTACTTTACTTTTCTCAAAATTACATCACCTGCTTTTGCATGGATTAAAGTGTGGCTGGAAGGAGCATCCTCATGAGTCCCAGGACACCCTACTAATGTGACTGAAGATTCCTGCCTTCCCTAAGGGCAGTGCCCTGAGTGTTAGGGTCCCCTGCCCCAGTGTTCTCAAGGACACCACGCCTCCCTCACCCTCTTTTCCTCTCATATGAAGGCTTTTTGTTTGTACTGTGCCATTCCTATCAGCATTCAAACATGCTGTTATTTTGCTCATTCTAAAAGAAACTAAGACAAAACAATCCCTTCCACACCTCTGCTGCCCCATCCAACACCATCAGTTTCGCTTCCTGCATCTGAAGCTTCTTAACCCTGGAACAAAAGACAGACTCCTCACCTGGGCTGCCGCCAGCCTCTCCTGCTCTTATCCACTCCCAGTTCTCACTATTTCAAATTCACTTCTTTTTTTTTTAATAAACAAAAGGATTTATTTGGAAATTTCCAAATCTGCCAGAAGTGGCATTTACTAAGCCCTAGTGCCCACCCTCTTTACCAAGCTACAAAGGGCAACAACAATTCTCCCAGCCTTCCCTTCACCTTACCCTGCCCTCCACCATGCACGCACCCCAACCTCAGGCCAGGCTATGGAACCGGGACATCCCCTCTAGGCGGCTCCACCTCCCCCTGGCCCATCAGCTCAGAGAGTAGCCCCCTGGCATCCCAGGAGATGATGGCGGCCATAGCTGCTTGCATAGATTGAGAAAAGAAAAATAAGGAAGGATTCACCAAATAGGGCTCCCTGAAAAACCCCAACTTACCTCTGTACAAAAAAAAAATGGCTCCCACATAGAAAACCCTGCTCCCCAAATAGTGCAAATACCCAAAGGAAAGGAAAACTGCAGCAGCAGGGCTGGGCTTGTAGGAATGGCAAAGAACTTTGGTTTCGAAAGGCCAGGAAGAGTCTGGGCTGGGCCTCCTCTTCCTCACCCAGCTCCTCAGAGCCAGCTCTGACACTGGTCCCAGTGGGAGCCTTTGTTTTGGAAATGTCTCAGTTACATCAAAGCACAGCCTCCTGCAGTACTACTTGGGCCTGCCTGCAGGGGGCAGAGGAGCCGTCTTGAGAGCCCAATTAAAGCCGATGTGAAAAGCAAGTAATAAGGCTTTGGGGACCAAGCAACAAGGGATCCTATCACTACATTTAGAAAACTAAACCTGGGGAGTAGAGGGTGACCAGACACTATCACCCTCACCCCATCCTACGAGTCTTCAGTCCCAGCCAGGACCCAGAGGGTAGTCCCCTGCCAGACTCCAGGGCTTGGAAGGAAGGAAGAGATCCCTGAGCAGTTAGGTCAGGCGAATTCCCAGCACTTGTTCCGGTTCCTGCCTTCGCCGCTGCACCTTGGCAAAGATGTGCCGCCCCACTGCTTCCTGGGCCCAGGGCTGGTGTAGAAAGCAGCTCGTCTCTCCTCCGCAGGACTTCCAATCACATCAGTGATGACCTTGAGGTCTCTGCGCTGGGAACGGAGCCGTTCCTGGATGAAGTCCTGGAGGTCAGTGCTAAAGCTGAGCATAAAATCCCTGAGTCTTCAGCTGGTTGGTGGACTCCATGGTCTCGTGGATCTTGACATCTAAGGAGGCACTCTCCTGCTGGCTGGTGGTAGAGGCCAGGAAATTGCTCATCTGGGCCTTCAGTGGGCCGTCCACCTCCACGTCAATATCGTAACAGGCCGTCTTCTTCTGGTCATCTGGGTCCACGCTAATGACATGGTTGATGACAATGGGGTCAGGATGCTGCAGCAATCCAGCCAGCTTCATGGGAATCTCAGAGAAACGGGGGCGACCACAACTGAAGATCTGGCGGAAGTAACGGTTGCAATTGATGTACTCGCGCTCGTGCCCGTCCCGCAGCTGGTTGTGCTTGAAGTAAAGCCACGGGGCCTGCATGGTGGCAGCCCTTGTCTGTGTGTGCACTCCTGCAGCCTCACCAGTCGAGGGTCCAGTTTGTACTGGGGAGGCTGATGATCCAGCATGAGCAGGAATACACTTGGCGTTGAGGTCCAGGCCGCTTCGCCTGGAAGCCATCTGCCTCCTGGGTCGTGGGCACCCCGTGCCACTCTACCAGCTGGTTGTCAGGCCCATACGGTCCCTTGTCCAGCTCAACGACGAGGCTCTTACAGAATGCAGAAAACTTCCTCTTCTGTGTGCCAGGATCATCCAGCAGTTTCCCTCCACTCGGAGTTCCCAGGAAGCCACCTCGTCCCCCGCTGGGGTTCCCCGGGGTCCCGCAGTTCCCGCGTGACCACCATCTGCCTTGCTGGGACTAAGCGTATTGGAAATATGGATCCGAAGCTTCCGCTTTAGCGTCAGAGGCTTCTTGATGGCCTCCGATCTCCATCCGCGTTCGAGCGATGGTCTGGTCCAGCTTCCGCTCAAAAGCCGAGAGATCCAAGCATGCCTGCGACTCTGGGACAAGCTCCCGAATTCGCTGAGGTAGAACCTGCCTGCCATGTTGCTCCTCTAACCCCGGCGCTGAGCAGGCATGGGGCTGGGCTGGGGGCACAAGCGGGCGTTTTCGGAACCGATCCATCATGGTGGGCGGCATGCCAGGTCCAAGTGGAGCAGCTGCGCCAATGGGGATCCCACGGGGCCCCACCTGCATGCCAGCCATGGGCATCGGCGCCCTGGTGCCACGCCAGGCCGCTGACACTGTGCCCCCAGCGGCCCGGCCCTGAGCCCGGCCCGGCAGCATTCCGGTCCCGCGGGGGAGGTGGCGCTCCCAGGGCGCGGCCAGACGTCGCTTCGTCCCGTCCCCTCAAATTCACTTCTTTGTTGTTTTTTTTTTGTTGTTAAACTTCATAATTTTTAAATTTTATTTATTTATTTATTTATTTATTTATTTATTTATTTATTTGTGGTACCGGGGATTGAACCCAGGAGTGTTCCACCTCCGCGCTACGCCCCCGACCCTATTTTTTATACTTTATTTTGAAACCGGGTCTCACGAAGTTGCGGAGGGCCTCACTAAGTAGCTGAGGCTGGCTGCGAACCTGGGTCCTCCGGTCTCCGCCTCCCAAGTACTGGGATCACAAGCGTGCTGCACCACACCCGGCTCTTTTATTTATTTTTAAACTCTTACTGGTGCACTGTGATTATACAGTATAGTGGGATTCATAGTGATACAAACATACACGCACATAGCACTTGGTGTATTTCCCTCCACATCCCACCTCGCTTTCTCTTCCTCCCTCCTCCTACATGTTAGTGAGAGGGGTAGATGCCTTCATGTATCTGAATCCACTTCTTCTTACTCCCTGCTCCCAAGAGTTCACACTAGTGGCGTCCCTCATTGCTGCACTCTTCCTGTGCCTCTTTCTTCCACCCTACCTCTCTGCCCTCTTTCCCCTGCCTGGCTGCTCCTCACAGGTGCTTCAGGATTTGGCTAAAAGCCACTTTGTGGGGACCTGGTACTCTGGCTAGGTTAGTGCTCCGCTCAAGCGCGTGCTTTTCATCATAGCCTGCCCCAGTGGATTGAGCATTCTATAAACCAAGGATTTAATCTCATCTACACTGCATTCCTGGCATTTAACACAGGGCACAGCATGTGGCAGGAAGTAAAACAAAATTATACTTGAATGAATAAATAGGAAAAGGAAGAATCGAGGACACTCAATAATGCTCAAAAAATTTTTGCAGTCTACCACTTGGTGAGACTGAGTTTACAATAAAAATAAAGCAACCTGGTGGTGAGGTGTGATTTATAGAACCTTAAATTATACTGGCTAGTCTATTTTCTAACATTCTTTTTGTTTAAGTGTAAAAAGCTAATATTAAAAAGCTTCTTTCTTAACCAAAGGGAAATTTAATATTCCCTTTTCACCACACTTCAGAAAATTATTTCTTATGAATTAACTGAACCAGTGGCAGGTCACAGATACAAAATTTCATAGCTTTGGTATCTCGCCAGGCATGGTGGCACATGCATGTAATCCCAGTACTTGGGAGGCTGAGACAGGAGGATCGCAGGTCCTAAGCCAGTCATACCAACTTAGCAAGGATCTCAGCAACTTAGTGAGATCCTGTTTCAAAATAAAAAAAGGAAAAGAAAAAAACAGAAAAACGAGGCTGGGGGTGTAGCTCAGAGGTAGAATGACCCCGGTTCAATTTTCAGTACCACAAAACAAACCAAAAAAACACAAAAACAAACAAACAAACAAACAAACAAATTTGTCTCACTTCCTAAGCCTCTCTTTTTTTTCTGGTAGATCTCCTCTCTGGAAGATGCATTTAGAAAAATTACAAGTTTAATTTGTAAGAGTTTATTTCCCTGTTATTTGTGGGACAATAACTCTTCTCAAAAAGGATAAAACATACAAAGTAACTATATTTATCATTGTGGTTAGAGAGTATCTTAGTTGGCATTTTCACTGCTATAATATCAAGACTGACCACGCAACTTAGAGAAAGGAAGATTTATTTGCTCATGGTTTTTGGAGATTTGGGGATTCAGTCCATATGAGGCTGTTGTCTACGGAGCTCAAGGCATGGAGGTAGGAAGTGGAGAGATGGAGAGCTCAAGGCTTGCTCTCACATGGAGGCCAGAGCAAGAGAGCAAGCAAGGGGAGTGGAGGAGGAACCATATACAACCCCAAGGCCGCACCCCCAGGGACCCACCTTCTCCAGCCCCACCCTACCCGCCTGTGCCATCACCCAGAGCCACTGCTGGGATTACAGCCCTCATGACTCAGTACATCAACTCCACATTCCAGTTTATGAGCTCTGCTGGGGCTGTCCTGCATCTAGCTATGACAGAGCTAACGCTTGAGGGTCCCACTTCACTTCTACAAGTCGGAAAAGTCTGAACTTCATTATAAAGTCATTGAGCTCTGGATTCTTTGAACTCTATTTTAATAGAAAGTCGTCATTATGCAAAAAACTGCCCTTGAACTACTAGTATTTTAATCTATTTCTCTTTTTGGAGTGGGGGGCTAACACTTGAAACTGGCTGAAGAGAAGTAACTACATTATAAAAAGATACTAAAAATATGTAGAAAATGGAAAGTTAGTCTTTTGTTCTTTGTTCAGATTTTTACAAATCTGAATGGGCTTCACAAATCTGACTAAAGAGAATGAAAGTAACTTCATTTTTCAAAAAATGAAAGGATTTCTACCCGTCAGCAAGCCTTCATTCATATTCAAGGCTACTTGTAAACATCTAATTAGCATATTTATGGTCTGAATGTTTGTGCTTTCCCAACATTCCTGAGTTGAGAATATAACCATGACATGATGGCATTAGGGGGGTGATTAGATCCTGAGGTCTTCATGAATGATTAGATCTTCATGAATGGGATTAGTGCCCTAGTGAGAGAGACCCCACAGAGCTAAGTAGCCCCTCTGCCATGTGAGGACACAGTGAGAAGTTATCTGCTATGAGTCAGAAACCCGGCCCTCGCCAGGCACTAAATCTGCCGGTGTCTTGGTCTTGACTTCCAAGCTCCCAGACCTGTGAGAAGTAAATTTTTCTTGTTTCTAAGCTACCAAGTTTATGGTGTTTTGTTATAGCCTGAACTGACTGAGATAAGCATAGAGTTTAAATCATTGCTCACCAACACAGTAAAACATGGTTTCACGTCTTGGAAATAATTTAACATCTAACCCACAAAGTTAGTTGTAAGTTTACTATCATTATTATTTACTTAAAAAGGGCTTTACCTGAGAGAAAATACCTTATTCACTCAATAAGATTATTTTTCCACCCTGCTTTACTTAAATATATACTCTTCCTGTAACTCACAAATCATACTCCTGAAAATCTCAGTATTTCATAGCAGTTTTTTATCTTGCTTTTTCTTTTACAACTAGTGAATGACAAATTAATTATACATCATTTTTGCTGAATTTTATTATAGGCATTGAAATACCACTGTTCTCCTAAGAAGCTGCTTTAAAAACAATGTGAAGAGTCAGAAATTTATTTTATAGAAATCTGAAATCAGAGAGCTATTATATGCCAAATGTTTTGTTCGTTTAATACATATTTTACCTAATCCTTTCTACATTTTGGCAAGTTGGTAGTCACGGCATCCTCGTATTAGATGCAATTTTAAAAACTTGGTAGAGCTTTTTGGTAATGTTCTTCCCACAACACCAGGGCAAAAAGTACCATGCGATTTCCAGATAATATCCAACAGGCTAGCAAACTGGCATGCTCTTCAGGCTTAGGTTGGTCATTTAAATGAGTGAGGAAAGACAGGTGTGGGATCATGCTGAGGCAGAGCACACAAGTCCCTTGAATAGTGCCAGTGACTCCTCTCGTTCCACCAGGACTGACAAATGCGAATGTACATCTACAATTACAGATTTTCTGACTTTTTGGGAAAGGATGGAAAACCTGGCCACTTGTAGGTATGTGTGCATATATGCATATATATTGTGTCATAACACACATACATTTGCATGTGCCTGTATCCACACACATACATTCTCCCGATTTCTGAAGGGAATAAAATTCATTTTGAAAAAATATTTTGGGGTACAAATGCAACATACAATATCTAGGGGAATTAGGTTGCAATCTCTATGCTGTATTAATGAGATGAAACCATTCTGAATAACTTGAATCAATTTATTTTTTTAAATGTGCTATTATTGTGCATTATAGTCTCACATCACAATGAAAATCAAGTCGACTGTAACATACATGCACACAGCACTTGGTACCCTCCCTCGCCTCCTATTTTCCTCCTCCTCCCAATACTAAGTACTGAGATTGATGTTGGTATATTCTCATGTGTACACATGGCTGATGGTAGTAATTCCATTAATGAACTTCATTCTTCCCATTCCCCTTCCCTTAGACCACTTCCCTGGCTCCACTGAGGCTTCACCATTGTGTGGAGTCCCTCTTGTATCCCAACTACTCCCTAGCTTGCACATATTAGAGAAAAAATATGACCCTTCTCTTTCTGTGATTGGCTGATCTCACGTAACATAATGTTCTCCAGGTCCTTCCATTTTCTTGTAAATGATATTATTTTGTTCTTCTTTATTGCTGAGTAGAATTCTTGACTCCATTTTTTAAGACCCATGCCATCTTAGGTTAAATGACTAAGCAAAGTCCCCAGAAGAAGAAAAAAACAACCTATAGTTCCCGGAATGTAACCTCTAGGTAAATACCAGACCTCCTGCTAATTGTCCCAGATTCCAGGGACAGATAACCCTTGTAACTGCCAGATTTAATGTCTGTAATTGTTTGCTCAACCCCACCTGCAGCTAATGCAATTCTGTGATTTTGGGCTATATAACCTCCTTCCACCTGCTGAACAGGGCTGCCTCCTGTATAGGGGAGACAGCCTACGTCCATGAATAAATGACTTTCTGATTTGGACACGAGCTTTGAGTGGTCTCTCTTGGTGGCTCCCCTACAACAATCCATTCATCTGTTGATGGACACCTAGGTTGGTTCCATGATTTGGCTATTGTGGATTGTGCTGCTATGAACATGGGTATGCATATATTACTCTAGTTCTCTGATTTCAATCCCTTTGGTATGATACCCAGTAGTGGTATGGCCAGATCATATGGTGGATCCATTCCCAGTTTTCTAAGGAATCTCCACACTGATCTCCATAGTGGTTGAACTAGTTTGCACTCCCACCAACAGGGCAGAAGAGTTCCTATTTCTCCACATCCTCGCCAACATTTATTGTTGTTTGACTTCTTAATGATTGCCATACAAAATCAACCTAGAAAATCAGTAGCTTTCCTATATGCCAACCATGAATCCACTGAGAAAGAAATCCAGAAAACAATTGCATTTACAATAACCTCAAAACCAATCAAATACCTAGGAATAAACCTAACCAAAGAGGTAAAAGACCTCTACAATGAAAATTATAAAACACTGAAGAAAGAAATTGAAGATCTTAGAAGATGGAAAGATCTCTCCTGTTCTTGGATAGGCAGAATAAATATTATCAAAATGGCCATTCTACCAAAAGTGATCTACAGAGTCAATGCAATCCCAATCAAAATACCAATAACATTCTTCCCAGACCTAGAAAAATCAGTCATTAATTTCCTATAGAGAAACAAAAGATCCAGAATAGCTAAAGCAATCCTTAACAATAAGAACCATGCAGGAGGCATCACAATCCCTGACTTCAAATTATACTACAGAGCTATAGTAATAAAATCAGCATGGAATTGGCACAAAAACAGACACATAGACCAATGGAACAGAATAGAAGATTCAGAAACAAATCCACAAACTTACAGCCAATTAATTTTTGACAAAGGTACCAGATACATACATACATTGGAGAAAGGACAGTCTTTTCAAAAAATGGTATTGGGAAAACTGGTTATCTATCTGTAGAAAAATGGAACTAAACCCTTACCTCTCACCTTGCACAAGAGTCAGCTCGAGATGTATGAAAGACCTGGAAGTTAGACCAGAGACTGTGAAATTACTAGAGGAGGGCATAGGTTCAACATCTGGAGATGAACTGATTGACTAAACTCTGTGTAGATGTGGGGATATTTTAGCCATTCTTTTTGAGCTTTTCCTTCCCTGAGTTTTACATGATTGGATCAAATATGCGTTTGTACTTGGTGCTTTTATCTTCCTTATAATTTTTAAAATTTTTATTCTTAGTTTGTGCTTTGTTTCTGACTCATCTGTAATATCTGTTAATCTCACAGTGAAGAATCATCTTCCTTAAGTCTCATCACTTTCTATCTTCATATAAAAATAATAAAAATTTACTTCTTAAGTTACTCTGCTAAAATGAAATTGCATTATATTTATTCTAGAGAAATCTTGGTAATTATTGGTGAGATTTCATTTCTTTATTTGTTGGAAAATATTCCAAATACAAATTAAAATGTTTTGTATCTAACCATTGAGTAAATAGCTCAATGTTTGAGAATATTAGTTTTATATGAATACAAGTGATATATTAGTGTCCAGTTATGTATTTTGGAGGAATGAAGAACTTTTTCTATCCACATTTCAGATTGAGATAATAAATAATCACATAATGCAGTCGATCAGAACTCAATTATCAGCTATAATTATCTTTTTAGTCTAGAGAAGACAAACCAGGAAGCAACAGATATTCTTGTTTTATTAAGGAATGCATGTGTGAAATAATTCTTTGAGCTCCTTAACTTTCTTCTTTTGATCTACCATGAACTCTTTATAAGACAAAGTAACTACACAGACTTTCTGTTTAACCTGCTTTCTGTGTTCAATATAAGATTTCTTCACAAATGATATAACAAAATTTGAACTTTCTTATGGTGATGATGACTAGAATTGGCATCTTAAAATTATTTGCCAATTCTAAATTATCCAAGAAAAAATTCCTGTTAGAAATATTCCTGTAACATAAAGGTAATTAGTTGAAAAGACAATATTAAGTAAGTACAAAAAAATCTTTAAAGAGTGAACATTACATGGTAAAATGAAATAACAATTATTAAAATAGTTTAATTATCATATATTTCTCAAATTAATAATAAGCACATTTTCAATCAATGCATCAATGCCATTTTTTTCTTCGTTACTGGGGATTGAACCCAGGGGCATTCTACCTCCGAGACACACCCCCAGCCCTATTTTTTGTTATTTTGAAACAGGGTCTCACTAAGTTGCGGAGGGCCTCACTAAGTAGCTGAGGCTGGCCGCGAACCCGGATCCTCCAGTCTCAGCCTCCCAAATACTGGGATTACAAGCGTGCGCCACTATGCCCGGCTAATGCCATTTATTTCTATACTTGAGAAATATCTATGTATTTTGCCTAGTTTCCCATAGGTTGTTTCCCTTTTTTTTTTTTTTTTTTGT